>JAOTOL010001600.1:177500-470000 GCA_034440575.1 Imbricaverruca yamaguchii | reverse complement strand
TGAATTACGGCTGTAGTGAACTAACTCTGCAGTATAAATTTCAAATGAATTTTGTCTTCAGGGGCAAATGAGATCGAGATCGGCCAGCACACCGCACCACTCCGCCGACGAACCCTTTGTGATCTTCAATGCAGGACAGTCGGCGGTTGGTCGGTCGATTTTGCACCCTCGCAGATCTTATATTTGCCAACGGAATGGAAAATTTTAGTTTTGCTTAGGATGCGTTAACCAATGTATAACAAAGTCATAAAATTGTATCGCAATTTTATTGCATCGCATCGCCTGTGTATGAGATATTGTCGGAAAACAGGAGGCGTGTACGGATTCCGCCCACCCTGCTCCGTTGCACAGGATATGTTGGCATGTGGAATGTTGTGGAAGAAGTGCATCTGGGCCACTGACAGTTGATGCACCCCTATAACCAAATAATCAGTCAATCTATCGACCGATGTGGATCTGCTTCGCCATTGAGAGGTGTCCTTTTGGTGAGTGAGAGAAGGTTAACCACTGCGGGAATGCAGGTCTATGTTTATGGTAAGAACGCATGTCACATTGCAGAAAATAGTCATGAGGTGATAGAAGTGGTGCTTGGAAACATACGCACATCGATCGTTGACTGCTGATCTGTTCGTCGCCTTTGCATCACGAACATGTGGCGAGAGCATCCTTGTTCTGGCTTCCGGTGTGGCTGAACCTCAAAATTGTGTTCTGAAAAGTCGTCCTGATGTGATTGTTGTCGGAGAAGCAGCCAACGATCACCATCTCGTACATTCCGCCCATTTCCTGATTCTGCTGCCGGATGGTAAGTCGCGTTTAATTGATATGTCGGACGGAATGTAAGCTGCCCAGCCGGCTCAGGTGTGCGATTCACCTGAACCCACGATTAATCTTCCTGTGCTGCCCTGTAGTGCCGCCTTAGCGTCGTTGGAGTGTGTCTGCTCGCCCTTTCATCCATGTTGAGTGGGGTGAAAGCTCACCTCGTGATTCTCTTTCACAGTGTATAAGCCGACGTGTCCAGAACGCACGATGGGGGTCAAGTATCTCTCAGCGTTCGCCGTCTTATCCGACCAGGCTGCAAAAATGAATCTGGGCAAGAACAATAAAATTTTTAACTTCTACGGAAATCATCAGGTATGGTGTGATCAGTAGTATCTTTTTCAGCTTCAATTTTCTTCATGCCATTTATCTTTTACCTGTTTCTAGTCACTTTTCTTTGCACATTGGTTCAGTGTTTCTAGCTGACTTGATCGTAAGGTATTATGTTCGGATCTGCTGAATTGCCCTAGCTACACACGTCTCAGGTATGCTTGTTAATTTCCACTAAAATAGCATATAAAGGACGAGGAGGAATATTAGAACCTGCAGCGTCTGTTAACTGTCGTGGATGACCCAATGTCCCAGCCCATCCCTTGACCCAGGTTCTAGGATCGTTGATGGCACGGTATCCCAGCTACCATATAGCCATTATATGTCAGCGAGTCATTATATTTCAAACCTTTTCGGCTGCCGTGACAATGAAATGAAAACAAGTTGAAATCATCGTCTTTTGTTTAAACCTTATGAAGTCTGGATTAAAATTAACATGAAAAATGTATATTACCATGGCGTAAAGTACTCTATTTAGGAGTACAACACAACCTTAAATGCAATCCTCCACTTGGCGTGTGCATTATACAGTGTGCATTACAATGTAAAAATTGTAGTGCTGATGTTCTTCATAAGCGTCTTCAAAGATACCGAATGTCACCCCACCGACCCTCCCCAGTCAGTCTTCCGTATCTTGCCTGATCATCGGTCGCAAGTAGCTTCCATCGTGTTGCAACCATTGTATTTTGACAGGTTTGAACATAGTTATTTGTTCAGTTTCTATCTACTCTGTAACAGCAGTATGACTGTAATAAGTATTGGTCTAACCCATGCGTTGTGGAAATCTGACTTCTTCGTGACGTAAAATTTGTCCGTGGAGTTAAAATTGTTGCTTCACATGCTTTTTGTATGCATTATATCCCTACTTCTCCTACAGGTGTTGGGTGGGCGTTTCTCGGCTTGAACCCAACCGACTAGCGTTTATAAATTGCTCTGCCACTCCTGTCCTGTCTATCACCGGATGACCAGTTATCCACATCCGAGATTGTACCTACACAAGCAACAAACCTAAATTTCATAATTTGATCTGTTTTGTGGTGACGTCGCGCTGCCATGTACTTGTGTGCAAAGTCCCAAAAAGTAATAGACAATTTGTGATTAACAGCCAGCACGATCATGGCAAGTGTGTGTCTGGGAATATCACGATATGGTATTGCACGATATTGCTGTACATCTGTCAACTCTGTACATGCCTGCATAGTGCTGCAAGTTGTAACTGCAACTGTGTCTGTAGGTCGTACAGTTCCGTCTGGATCCGCTAATCCTGACAGTGGTGGGATCTGCCACTGCCAACACGGGCTACATCGCCGCTCTGAACGTGATGTTGCAGCCATTGATGCAGCAGCTCCAGCCGCTCGTGCGTCCACACTAACCATAGCCAGCTGCAGGACCGCCTCCTGTCACTTGTGGCCCACCCTCACGTTGGGGCCTACACGAAGTCCTGCTGTCATGGTGCAGTGGAGCGACAGGTCCACCTCTGATCTGCCACAAGTCCGGCTGCCATGCTGTGGCTGACCGCATAGTCCGACTCCAGTCGGCCACAAGTCCGGCTTGTGTGCTGTACTCAGCCAACTAGTCGGAGCTTCACACTTTGATCGAACACAATGGGCGCTATATGACCAAAGTAGTCACCGCGCCCTAGAGCCCTAATATCTAACTTGGTCGAACACTGGTTCAGCTGTCACTATGTGGTCGGTCTCAGTGCCGAGTTACTTTCGTCATGGGTGCGGTGGGGCCATACTGGGCGTACTGTCCACCTATGAGTCATCAGCGGTGCCCCAAACGTTACGATATGTGCTCTACTGTGGATGGCCTGCAGCAAAGCCCCTCCCACCCGGCAAAAGTGTTTTTCGTGAATCGCGTTTAGTTGCGTGGTGTGTTCGGAGAATGTGGGTCTAATACCCTTGCAAGAGAACATGTATAAGGTTGCATCTGCGTCTGTGCTTATAGTAAGCTACGTTACACCGGACGTTACATAGTACAGGCATACTCGCTGTTATGGTAAAGTATCTTGTCGCCTGTAGACACGCAGGTTTGTGCTTGCGTGCTTATATCATGACCAATATATCTGCGTACATTGTGTGTTGTTTGTGTTGCAACATCTGAGCGGCACTGCCACTTCATATCCAAACACTCAGAGAATTATAAACGGGTATGATCTGGCCGCCAAGTTAAAAATCGTGTTGTTTTTAAATATCACACAGGCGCCCATTTTTCATGCTTTTTATGATTCTGCGATTTTCGGATCGGATGGATCTGAAGTAAGTTTTTTCCCATTGAACAACTACGGGAGATCGAATAATGAAATGAAAACGGGTGATATAAAAACGTCTGCTTAACATCGGTATTGCAAATTTATCCATGTAAGTCTTATCGCTCGTCTTAATAAACTTCACAAAGTTCAAGGTCGCCTATTACCGATAAGTTATCCCTAGGATTATCTATGTGTAACGGCGTAATTTTACTCCGGAAGATCTGGTGGTCTGGTTATCGAAACATCCGACCATGTTCAACATTGCTGACCTCCCAACAAGAAATACAATTATGCCTTCGTCCTACTTGTAGGCAAATGGGCGCTAAATGTCCACGTTTTAGTCGAAGCGCCCTTAAACGCAGATAACTAACTACCTGTAGGCATCATTTACATGGACATACAGTGGAACCCATATTGCAATGCAAGTAAGCGCATTTGTGTCACGGTATGCACGCATATCCTCGGAAGCATGAACATTTTCACGAGCTTACTGTAGTTTCATGTGTCACGTTCTTGGCACCCCCTGCATATTACACATTATTGCTCATTACGTCACTGGACTAAACAGTGCACAATATAACAACGAAATATAAGTCACCATGAAAATTTGTTTTTCCAGCCAAAGCATTTGAAGCTCTCTAATGTAGCTCTTGTATTCTCCTTCACAAGGGTTGAACATTGTATGCAGAGGTGCACAAACCTGCCAACTCGCCTACCGGTGTAGGTGACAGGTATTGGCTGAAACTGTGCCGTTGTGACAGATAATCATTATTCGAAGAAGGAAAAGTATGTACAACAAAAAGAATATGCATCACTTCATAAAAAAACATTTCAACGCAAGCATATTTTATGTACAGTTTATTTTTGGTTCATTCACAAACTATTCGCATATATTTAGGTAAGTTATCACTGAGATTTCTGAACAGAACATTTGACAGCGCTGACGCCCTTGGGATAGGGTCTGTTCCGGCGACCTCATCCGGAATAGGTTGAGCTTCAGCCAGAAGAGGTCTTCCAGGTTGAAGCGCAGAAACGACCGGTTGTGTTTTGTCCTTCAATCAGCTGTTGGCGGCGATATGGCTGTGTTATTTGGCGCATATGTGCAAATTGGTGGCATTATCGGTTGCTTGCTCCGATCTTCCACGTAACAGTGTCGATATTTTTATTGATTGATATAATTACTTGTGTTGTGAAAGCCCGATGAATCCCATTGTGCAGCAGCTATTGGAGGATGGATAAAACACGCCGCAAGCTATGTTCTCTGATTCTGACTTCAACCGGGAAGCTAACACACAGTGGATGACGATGGCTTGTGCTGCTTCAGGAGCTCCGAAAGCATTTATTTCACGGGCGGAGATCCAGATATTTTCAAATGCTGGGGAGGCAGGTACTCGTCTGGAGGTCAGCCACTTCCTCAGAGGGGCTCTGTTGCGATAGTCCCTCAACGCTATCTTTCGGTACCATATTCATTAGGCGAGGAAGGGGACTGCACGAGGGCATACTGAATGAGTGTCTTTTACTCTGCGTGGGGCACCTTGGGACGTAAGACCGCTTAGCAAGGGGCTTTCAAGTACTACGCTGTACTTAACACGTTACTCGTTTCAGCAGGGGTGTTGCTTTATACATTTTTGAATGGGCAAATTCCAATTAATGCTGGTATTTTCCTCACCCAATAATTTCAACTGCTAGCATTGGATCCTATGGAGTGTGCCCTCCAATCCATTTTTACCTTGTCATTGCTTTCACATGCCCCCAAATAATTTTCATAAATATCCAAAGCCCGTGCATCAGAGGAGACCCACCATCCCATGTGGAGGGCACTGCGCGGAGCTCCTCCATCAGCCACTGATGTATACATAGATGCAAAGAAAAAGCATAAATACATAAAAGCAAGCATGCCCCCTCAAAGGCATGCAAATTGGCATACATGTCTGAACCTACAATTTACCCATAAAATTTAAAACGCCCATCTCCGATTTCCACTTGCACACTGGATGCTCCTGAAGTGCACTGGAGACAGTGTTTGTATTTGTATTTTTATTTGTATTTACTACAAACACATCCACAGACCACGGTGGTTATTATCGGTGTTGAGACTGGGTAAGGTAAGGACACTGCAGCATGGGGTGAGTCAGCCAGTATCGGCACCTCGCTCAACACACAGCAAGTAGGAGGATTCATAGGGAGAAGTAAGCAAATGTATACAATCCAATGGAGAAATGATGACCTTGGGAGCTCGAGATTCTTTTCGTGAGGAAAATAAGTGCGTATTCTTGATTTGGCCTACACATCTGCTGGCTCGAATTCCCTCTTCAACATGCTGAAGCAATCGAGATTTGGCTGTTTCTTCTGTTTCCGCTCTAACTTCTTCATCTTCGAAGTTTCCATTAATTAAACCCTTTAGTTTGGCATGAGGAACGCTGCCCGCGTTCAATAAGTAGCATATCCCTCATTTGAATCGGCTATAATATTCCTTGCATGAGCGGAGGTTCTTTACCACAAACATCACGTTCAGTGACGGGGAAAAAGTGAATTGAACTGAGCAAGGGCCTTGAACTGAGCGAACGATGGCTTGATCAAAAATGTCAGCCAATTGCAGAACAAAGCTAAAGTGACTTAAAGGTTGTGTAGTTGGTGACTGCTCATATCCACCACATATCCCATGTCCCTTGGATTTCTTTTTTACTAATTCTAAACGAAAGTGTGACTTATACAACCTAATGACTGTACTCCTGGCCTACGTCAAGCAAAATAATTTCATTCTAAATGTCACTGTTGCGGCTCGTGTGTCGTATTCCGAGTTTGCGCTTCCTCGACCACCAACCGGCTGGATTATATTTTTCTCATCTGGTGGAGGTTCAACGTGAAAAACCTATTCCAGATGAGGCGCTGGAACGGCCGGTAGAGGAAATAGATGCTCAACCTATTCCGGAGGAGGTCGCCGGAACAGACCCATAGTTCCCGATGCACAATATCGGCTGCACACAGCACGCAGCTCTATTAGGCAAATGCGTAGCAGGCTGTCACAGCTACGCCGCGACAGTTGATGGGGTTCGATTGCTGCACAGTTCCCAAACGTTTCTATGGGAAACGACGTACGATGGGCACCTGTCAACTGGAGGGTCTAAAAAGCAGACACCATCTCACATACACAGTTCGACAGACACCATCCCGCAGAAATGACCGGTCTTGGCAACGGCCGGTTCGATCTTCGTGAAACGTACACCAAACGATCGACCGTGTGCCAGAGGCGTACGGTTTGCACTTCGTGACGTTGGGTCTTCAAAGGTCACCAAATCCCCAGAAAACACAATTTTGGGCTCACATACATGGCCGATCTCGGCAACCGCTAGATCAATCTTAATGAAACCTTCATCAAACGATCGACCGTGTGCCGGCGGCGTGCGGTTTGGACTTTCGTGACATTGGGTCAGGTCAAGGGTCACCAAATCGCAGAGAAAAAAAAAATGGTGTGCTTATTTTGAAATGTGACAGATTTATTTGTTTCAATGATTGTAGGTAACATTCTTGACGTTTTGTGCACCTCTGATTTTATGATTACCTAGCTTACTTCCGGGTAACGGTATAATTTTATTTCAGAACATCTGGTGGTTACTTTCAGCATGTATTCAATGTCATCAAGAATGATAACGATGCAGCCTGACCACATTCGACGATGCTAATATCACAACAAGAAGTGCAATTATGCTTTCTTCCCACCTGCAGAGCATTTCCATGGACGTACAGTTGAACACCTATTGCAAACCACTCTGCTGGCACGGTGCACATAGGCTGTGCCCGAAAACATAATTTTCACAACCTTCATGTGAATATATTATTAACGTTTTTAGGACACTGCGTATGTGGACGTTGTGCACGGGACACCGTACTGCACAAAGGTACATATGCTAGGTAAACGAAATCAGTGAAACGAAGTTGATTTGGCTTTGAGAACCAAATCGGTACAAACGGCGTCAATTTCGAGGTTCGCCGAAACCGAATTTTGGGATGAAGAAGGAATCTGGAGTCGTGGGCACCTTAGAAATTGTCAAAAGATTCTCGGAGATTAAGAAAAGAAAAAACGAAAATGTATAGTCTTTCTTTTTTCGCGATGGGTGAGATAGGACGTTTTCAGCCCTTTTTCCGTGATTTCTAGTGACCACGCCTAGTCAGGCATCAAGTCTGCGAATACAACCGGGTCAATCTGCTTGGATTTCCCGGAGATGTCTTTGAGATAGTATATATCGATTGGCAGATGGTTTTAAGACGACGTCTGAAAGAACTCGTCCTGGCGCTTCACCTTGTATTATATTTTTTCCATTTATAAAAATACACTTAGGAAGTTAATTTTGATATTGCATGTGCATTCAGCAAATTGAAGGGCTTTTAAAATTGCATATTTCGAAGACTTCTCAACAGATACAGATAGCTAGCGGACTACGAACATATTTGATTTGGTGGAAGGTCAATTTTGAGTTCAAACATTTCCGCTAGACGAATTGTATTACTTTTTGTTTCAGCAGCATTCAATTTTACTTAAGCAGCATTCTTTGTTTGATCCGCTTTGCATAGCGACGATAAGGATCAACATAGCGGCTAACGCCATTGCTTGTAGCATTTATGCATGTCGAAAAATTCAGTCTTCTTTCCACCAGGCGTTTTCCAAAACTGAGTCGTACACCGCTTCGGCTCTACCCAGCCTGTTATCGCTTCCTCCTCATGCCAGCCCCCCTGTTGTCCGCTGTCATCAACGCCGGCGCCTTTATCTCCCTCGAAACCGCCACCAGGCTGGAGAGTATTGAGCTATGTACGGATGTACACATTATGTATGTATGGAGTATGGATGGTGTGGTATGCAAGACATGGGCGAGAAAAACGTCTTTTATTTTCCATTAACACATAGTCATAAGCAGTCGACATAGACGCAATGCTTTTTAGCACAAAATGATAAGCCTGCCCAATACTTGATCACTGACACAAAATGATCCATATTTTTGTTTTGGATATCTACCTACCGTGCCGGATTTAATATGCAGGTAACAAAACCAGAACATGATTTAATATGGTTGGGTTGCGTTGTTTCAATATTTGATGTTATGCAAGGTATGTCAGTTGTTCCAAAGTACAGTTGTGTCACTTGTCGGGTGACTTATCGGCGGTAATTGGTGACCTTAAAATTCGTGATGGTTTTTAAGAGAAACTATCAGACCAACATTAAAAAGGTATAAAGGTATTTTTCTTAGGAAGACGCTTTCCATCCATACGTCTGCATTCCATTCTACCTCATGCACCTGTAGGGTGACGAGGTCGGGGCGGGGTCGGCCTGGGGGGATGGGATGTGAGGTGGGGGGGGTCGTCTAGAATGGGTGGGGGATGACATGTGAGAGGATTGTTTGGCTTGCATCTGGAAGGGGACGGGGGGACTGGTGACTGGCAGGGGAAGGGGTGTGTGATCATCTCTTTTCTTGTAGGCTGTCCGTCTTGATTGTCTTCGGTCTTATAGTCGCTGTAATGGTCTTCGTCGCTTTGCCTTGGAGTTCGCATGCTTTGTAATCGGCCTGGAGTCGTCTTGTCTGTAATGTCGGCGCCCCGTTCTCGTCCATTCTGACACGAATTTATATAGCAGGCCAAGTTTCTCACTGTCACCACTTCCATTCGTGAGTGAGCCTAGCTTGGTCGCGGCGCTAGGGAAGGTTATGGAAACCACGTGATTGGAGAGAGGGGGACATATTGGTTATGGGTCGACGTAGGAGTTGGAATGCGCTCGTCACCGGCCGTTGTCCAGCTTCTGGGCCTTCTTATGTACTGGAATCCCACTTGCTTCCCTCCATTCCTCCACCAGCGAAGCTCCCACGTGTCGCCGGATTTGCAATTTGCGGGCCTAGGTAATTATCATGTGTCAAAAATTTGACAACGATGAGTTTCTGACAAGCTGCATGCACACATTGGACCCCAAACAGCCCCCACTGGTCCTTAATTACCCTTAGCTAGGTCATGTAAACTCACATTCATTCCCTTGCATTCCGAACGTTCGCTCCATTAATTCAGAATGCATGTGTTTGGCCCACGATTTCTTTTCCTCCAGTGATATGTGAACATTCAGCGAGTCATACTTTCAGATCGCTGCTCAGAGCTTCGTAGCCGAAAGTTAAATGTTAATTACTCGTGCTTAGGTCCGCAACTGTGACCGGCTGACGCGACACTGCTGGTTGTGCATAGCAGACTAATATTTACGTTACCGCCTTCAAGGCCCGATAACACTGGGCTGCGACATTCCATTAGCTTTTGTTTGGGTCTTATGCCTGGGCTTGGGTACTAATGGCCGGCATACCTAACTTTAAATCAGTCGATGCCCTGACGGGGCTTGCACGCTGAAGCGTGCGATCTGCGGAAAACCCCCACAGGTGGTCCTGGGCCACAAATCGGTAAGTGTGTTCTTCGAATCATCTTTCTAACCTATATTGCCCGGGGTCATGTAGGGAGACCCACACAATCCCCTGCCTGTCCTATCCTTGGGGCTTAAGGAACGCCAACCTTCATCTTCCCCGCCTGTGTACAATCAAGAGGCCCAGGCCTGCGGGATCAAGGGATCAACTGAGACGGGGTAGGAAACCAACCTGGCCTTTATGGCTATGCTACCTGAAGCTGTGCACACAGCGTTTCATCCCGAACCAAAATTTGGGCGCCGCTGCCCGCAAGCTTACCCATCAACCCCGTCGGGTCTGACCACCCTCGGGATGCCCTTCCGGGCTCTGGGATCACCAGGCCGGAGGGATTTGCGGCCCATAATTACGCAAGTTATCCAGCTGCCCTGTGAATTGTCCAGTCTTTCCGGCACGCAGTGAATTCCCCGGCTCTCAGGGGTTCGACCAACAGTGTTTCGTCGTTTTCCGTCTTGGATGAGCCATCCTCAGTCTCTTCCGAAGAGAAGGAGGCGGAGGTTATTTGTGGACTCACGTTTGGTACCCATGAAATTTATCGCCCATGGAAGAACGGCTTACAAACAGTCTCCTCGCTGAAACGTATAAATCGTCTCGCATCATCCGCCACACTCGGTAGTCGGGTCCGTCCTGTCCTGTCTTGTTGGCTAGCTTTACATCAACCAATGGACGAACCCAAAATTAGTTCACTATCCAATTCCTAATCGCACTTAGTGTATTTGATGGTCAGCGCTCTGGGCATTCCTTAAGGACACCATTAAGGACGGATCACGGGCATGCCAATTGACCCGTATGGGGCCCTATGGATCCGCCCGTCCCCAAGAAACATTGGGACCAAAGAGCATGATTCGAGCGTTGGTTACCGATCACCACTGGCACCGTAAGGCAGGGGCCTTCCGCCTACGGGGTCCGAGGTACGGGCCGAGAGGGCGCAACTACCCTGACCAAAGTGAGTGGACGGATAGACCAGAAGTATGCAGGCAACAACCAATGGGCCTAAACATGGTGGCAAGAGGCGCGGTATAGCACCAATAAATCTAGTTGAGCACCACCTAAACGTCGCAAATTTAGCATCGAGTCGACAACGCCAAGAAAAGCACCGGTTTTTTATTGTCGTCCCGCCATATCAGATGCAGCAGCAGCCTACCTCCCTTGGCTGTATGCACCTTCATTGGGTCTTTCAAGGTGGGACATTCCTTGGTGCGCTGCGCGTAGATGAGGGCAGCCAACACAAGGGTGCCTCGGGATTCAAAGAAGAATACAACAGAATGTGATTAAAGAAATACAATTTACATCCCTTCCGTTTTTTCTTTTTATTTTCCAGATAGACCACCAACAAATAGTAGAAAAGAGATGTGACCCAGGGAAATCGGCGGACTGGTAGCAAGCTAGTAACGCCCGCAGAATTCCCAGGGTCACAAGATGAAAACGTTGGGGGAGTAAAGAAATGTTGAAAACGGATTCATATGGAGAAAGCTCACGCAGAATAACATGGGTGTGTGCCGGCCTACCAACATCCTCTGACGCAAAAGAAAAAGAAAAACGGAAAAAAGTCCATTCAAACACATACTTTTGTACATTTTCATATATAATCAACACTGATACAGGCTGCATCATGCAAAGGCACCATCTGGAAGTATTGGAAGACGTTTGAAAAACTCCACTAGTGGCCAGTCAGCCATCCACACTCAAGTTTCCCGGAAGACGGCCTTACGCAAAGCTATCGCGAGATTCGAACAGATAACGCCACTATACACGCAGAGTTCGAAACGTTGGGCTACAGATACAGCGCATTAGGAAGATACAATTGAGCAACACCCAATTTCCAGCAAAAGACAGCATCGATACTCGCACAAAAGAAAGAAAGTATGCCCCACCGGCTCAAAATTTCGTATCTTTAGCTCTCTCCGATTCCGAAATATATTGGTGTAAGACAGAGAATTCCATATACATTTCAGACGAGCATACCACGTACTGCAACATTAAACATCAACGTTTGTAGTCTAGTCCAGTCTGAACAGGCTACCAGAACACGACGCCAACATGTTCATGCTTTATTCATGGTCATCTCGGAAGCCCAATGCACGATGACTGTCCACACAGTGATTACCACTGCAAAATAAAATTATCGGTGAGGAAGGGAGAGAGAGAGAGAGAGAGAGAGAGAGAGAGAGAGAGAGAGAGAGAGAGAGAGAGAGAGAGAGAGAGAGAGAGAGAGAGAGAGAGAGAGAGAGAGAGAGAGAGAGAGAGAGAGAGAGAGAGAGAGAGAAAGAGAAAAAGATGAAGACAGGTAGGCGGAGAGGCAGAAAGGCAGAGGCTGATAATATGCCCACTTTGGCCATTCATATAGTTTATCCGCGGAGTGACGAGGGGCCTAACATATCTCCGAAATACTTGGTGTCCCATGGAAAGAAGGAGTGGTTAATTAGCACGGGTCGTGCCAGATATGTGTTCCATTCGCATCCTTTCGAGACTAGGTGGGTCTCCCGTTTTTTCATCCCTCCTTTGGACATGAATGAAGGAATACTCATGGGAACATGCGCTTTTTCCAAGTTATATATTTCACAGTTGAAATGAACGAACGGAGAAGAAAGAAACCCTACCCACCTTACCACCATGCAATTTAGGAAACCCTACCGACCACCCTACAATCACCCCCTCCCTCCTTTCCTACGCACGTACATACACATTTTTTCCCATTAGGTTACATTCCCGGTCTGGGGCCGAACCTTACCGATTAACACACACTTTCATTCGCATTCACTTACACCCAGCTAGCTCAAACTGCTCAATCCCATTCCATTTATCTCCCACCACAGGGATAATTTTATCCTCCTCCGCTATCCTCCCTGTGTAATAACCTCAGATGTATCGTAACTGCTAACGTACAAATCTCTAATATCAGCTGACGACGCCGGGCCATGGCAGGCGATTTTCGTCCGTACGGAGGTCCTACGTTCTTCTGGACTCTGCCTAGTGGCGCCAGTGAAAGGAACCTGATGTTGGTATATTCTCCGCTAGATGTCAGCTTCATTAGCTTTACAGCGCCTGGATGTTGCCATCTTTGAAAATTTGCAGATCTTGGTGAAATCTGGTGGTTTTTGCTGAGGCCCTTTTAGAAGACTAAGGGAGCGCAATGAGGCGCGTCAAAACTTTTCTTGGCAGATGGCAGGGCAACCGGTTCAGTCCAACTTAATATCCCCTCAGCACATCCCTTAGCTCACCCCTGCACCTTATTTGTTATCCATGTGTTAATTTAGAAGTATTGCCTTAATAGGCGGTTTCACGCGTGCACTAGCGGGAAGTAATCGTCATGACATCCCAATGGCGGAGTGCCGTGGCATCCCAAAGGCGAACTAGAGATTGGACCAATTTAATATGTGAATAAACATATAGAGGATGTTCAGTTACATACTGCTGCAAGTTTTTCGACTAGTAATAGTTTGTTTATGCACAAACCCTGAAAATATACACCTACTTCCGTACCTGGGACGTCAATAGTCGGAAAACTGGAAGTCAGACCACACGAGCCTGACTTCGGAAGTAAGCTCGATGAAAACAGCTGTTTGTTGAATTCAGCGGTCTTCAAATGCGAAGTTTTCCGAGCGGTTGACCGCTCTTATTTATATCGGCAGCCATCTCCAACTGCGGTTATTGGCTCTTTACGATTGCTACGACGAATCATAATCGACGTTTAAAAAAAATGACGCTACCATTTGTGCTCCGATTGCATCATCTACGGCTGAAATACGGCAGGCAAGCTAACAGGCAAGTTTGTCTCAAAGGCGCATATTTTGGACGAGTTGCGGTTTTTAGGTGTTACCCCATCTGCTACTTTTTGATAACTGTATAAGCTATTCACACAGAGCATTACACCACCCCTTTTCACTGTTGGACCCCTATTGCATGCAACCATATTGTATCCCTGGATCTCATAGTCCTGCAAGCTATCCCCAAAATATCCCTCACTGACCCATGCTTTAGTAATGCAAAGAAAATCTGGTTTCTCCTCAGCAACATATCACTTGAACTCATCAAATGTGGATCGAATGCTCTGAGTATTAAGCATCGTACACTTAACAAAAGTTCGATAACCCTCTTCGGCTGTTTTATGTCGGGTAGCTCTATCATCACTGGATGAGCCACCACTCTGCCCCCTTGATCTACTGCTACCCCTATTTGCTGATTCTGAGGTTCTATTGCCCAAGCTGTCACTATTGGCATATACCTGAGATGGCAATGCCAATTCTTCCCTCCCCACCCCATTATCTAGTTTCCCTGAAGGACGTGT
Source organism: Imbricaverruca yamaguchii (assembly GCA_034440575.1). Lineage (NCBI taxonomy): Eukaryota > Metazoa > Arthropoda > Thecostraca > Neoverrucidae > Imbricaverruca > Imbricaverruca yamaguchii. The sequence continues at coordinate 455,869 of JAOTOL010001600.1, read as the reverse complement.
TCATATACTTTGACCAACACTTGCACCCCATTCTCAGAGGAGTGCAGGCCATCCCTCTGATAGAGGTCCAATGAGCCATAAAACCTGCACCACTTGTCAACCAAAGGCAAACATAACTAATTGTAGAGCTTACCTATCCTGGCATTGGCTGTCAGTGCCCTAGAGCTTCACTCAAGGGAGACTCCAGCCCTAGGCAGAATTGTAGCGCCTGTGGATGCGTGTGGATGTGTGGATAGGCGTGAAGGATCTGGGAAAGCCACAGGGAGACGCCTTTTCCAAGCAACACCTAGAAAGTGCACAGCTGCGTTGTGCCGCTCTCTCAGTGTGGTTCCGAAGCCTCGAAGGATAGAAGGAGAAAGAAGCAGGATTCCGCGGCGGCGGTGACGCGGGTCACCGCCGCTCCCCCGGCTTGCCACCGAAACGACTCGCGACAGCGGGACACGATAACTCTGTATTGACATGACGACATAGCGGCAATTCACGCTGACTAGAACATACAGTATGTACTAGTTAAGACACTAAAGTACGCAGCTATGGAGAGGTAAATGCAAACCAATTAAGTATACAGGTATGTCGGCTCAGTGAAGTGGAAGGCTATTATGTCAGATGTCTACTGGACATAGAGCATTGCAGATGAGTGGAGAAATGAGATGAAACGGACCTGGATGAGTACAGTCACGACACCGACATTTAGCGTCAAGAGAGCGAACGACAGGTCCAGAGGTCAAAAAAAGCAAATGGTGGTCACCGACGGACCTATGTAGACCAATCTGGTCGCCGGAGGAAAATGTGCATTTTTATGGACGAGGACACGTTTTCGACGGCTCAACAGTGGCGAAGAAGTATCAAAACTAGAACCTTTTTATTTGGTCACCAGCCAAACTTGACCGACCGCAACGAGCGCCGTGTGGAACCCACCATTTGCCTCGCAGGCCAACATTTTACCTCGTCGCTGCATGAGACATAAATATATTCGACAAAAAAAGTTCACAGCAGATTCACCGGGCATCTGACTCACCACACAACAAACATGTCAGGCAGCAGATCCGCCAGGCTACACGTCAGGCAGCAGATCCGTAGGTAGTACATGCCAGGCAGCAGACCCGCTTGGTAACACAGCAGGCTCGTCAGGCAGCAACACGAAGCGCGATTTTTAATTACAGTACAGATAGTCCTGGGGCTTTTTTGTTCCCTTGTGCCTGGCGATAACTGTTCCCTCAAGTGTTGACTTGAGGCTCAAAGTGCGCCTACTGAAGTTAAATCGGTGCTTGGCTTGCACCTTTCGGATCAGCCAATCGGAGTGGCACATGTCGGGACCATTCCATCGGATGATCAGCTCTTTGGCTGCGTTTTGGTGTTCTAGCTCCCGATGAATGCCAAAGACGGTCTTGACTGAGCTGCCCATGCTCTCTACTACGCTCTCGGGCGGGCTCATCAGCCAGAGCCTGATGACTACATTGAGGTAGGGTTGGAGAGCGACATTGCTTTGAGCACGCTGCCAGAGGAGCTTGAGGAGTTTCTGATTTGAGTCTGCGCAGCTCCGACTCATCGTGACATACGCCTCCTTGACGGCAGCTGGTGGGACAACGTCCGGGATGAGCCGGCGACCTCTGAGGCGGTCAATAGCACATGCTATGTCCCCAACGATACTAGAAGTTGGAGACCGTTGGAGGCTTGCCAAGTTGGCCACCAACTCGATGTCTGCCATGGACTGCAAGAGCTTGCCATTGTGACAGCCCTTACTGTCGCCCTTGGCATCGACACCAGCCTCGCGCCGTTCACAGTGCCGGCATAAGATTTGCAGAAAATCTGATATTTCGGCTACCTGCTTTGCCGTCAAATTTCCACTAAATGCCGCCATGCTTTGCCAGCAGATTGCTATCTCCTCCGGGTTTCCCTCTTCTAAAGCGGCATGGATACCTGCAGTATCCAGCGGCGCACTTCCTGCCCTGATGCTGTCACGTGGCAACACAGCCGCCATAGCACGAAGCTGCTGCATCTTCTCCCTGAAAATCTCCTGGCGCTCCCATGGAAGCCTTTGGACGTCCTGCAGTGCACTGCTGAGCTGTGCCACTACTGCATAGACATCAAGCAGTGCTGAGACACGAACCCTGAAGGTGGAGTCGCGCCCTCTCAGGAGCTTGAGCTCCTCCTCGATCTCCTCCAGGACATTTGCCTTCGCCTTGGAGTTCTGCAGACGGTTTTCGAGGGCACGAATAGTAGCCGGCAGATTGGTGATAAACGCCTTGAACACTTTAGCAGCATGTGGGGCGAACCGTGTGTCTGACCAGAGGAGTGGTTTGCGCGTGGCCAACCCCATGCTCTCCCCACAAGCAACCAGCTCCTCATATCCCTTGCCATGAGTAAAACGTTTGGTCATGCGAGAGACCATGGTGATGGTGTCGTTTACCCATCTGCAGGTTGGGGCTGACCTGGCATTCCCATCTGCTAAGTTGAGTAGGTGCGCACCATCCCAAAAGCATGGCACGCAGGGCGGCTTTGAGCGGACTGCAAGGTCTTTGTCGCTGTTGGCCAACTTCCTCAGAAACTGGACTGGCACACCTAGCTGATGGTACTGACCATCTGTACATATTGCCGCCAGCTGCTCCACGCGCTTGATGCCTACACAGGCGGTTGTCGCCAGCCACTCCTCCGTGAGTGAAGCACCGTCGTGGTTCTTCACGATAGGAGCGCCGACGATGAAAGCCTGGACCATTGCATTATCAGGCGCCTGGGGAACGATGGTTATGACAGCAGTAATGTCTATGGTGCGGTGATTCAGGGTCACCTTGTCTGCCACAAGCGCAACACACGGCGAAGACTCAACGTGACGGGTCACGGCGCTGAAAATTTCATCAGCGAAGGCATCGCGGAATCGTGCCATTTGAACAGATGAGTGGCAGATGTTGCCCACATCAGCACCACTGAGCTTCAGCAACACGATTAGCTTTTCAAATTCAGTCTGCGGCAGTGACTCCTCCAGCACGTGATAGGCCACACGCAGGACTCGCTTGCTGACATCTGCTGCCTCCTTGCTCTCATTCGTCTTTCTGGTGCTCTTATCTTCATCTGCTCGCATATACTCCTTGTGCTTGGTGGACGTCAGGTGGCATTTCAATGACGCTTTGAGCAGCACGAACGACCGAGGAAGTGTCATGGGCTTTGGAAAGGACGTCCCGAGAGAGAAGTCATATCGGTAGACGCCAGCGACGTTGGTGGATTTCATGTCAGGAAGCTGGTTAGGACTGAAATCCGGGTTGCAGACGTCACAGTAGATGACACCGAGGTCTGGAACACACTTGAGGTGATGGGATGAGGCACGGATAAAAGATTCGAGGTCCCTTGCAAATTTGAGGGCCTCGAGCTCATCCTTATCACTCACTTCATGCATGACGGTATCACCATGGATGCGAGGCCCTTCCATCAGCTGACAGAGACGGGAGACTGTTGACTCCAGCTTCCCTATCTTGGCCGTGCACGCACACACTTCGACCGCACGATGAAACGTGCCGGCCGCATCCTGCCCAGGAACCGGAGCGTCTCGCACGGGAGCTGCATCACCTGGTGCGTCTCGCCCGGGAGCTGCATCGCCTGGTGCGTCTCGCCCGGGAGCTTCATCACCTGGTGTGTCCCGCCCGGGAGCTGCATCGCCGGGTGCGTCCCGCCTGGGAGCTGCATCACCTGGTGCGTCCCGTCCGGGAGCTGGGTCGCCTGGTGCATCCCGCCTTGGAGCTGGGTCGCTGGACGCGTCTCGCCGGGGAGCTGCATCGCCTGGTGCGTCCCGACTGGGAGCTGCATCGCTGGGTGCGTCCAATCCAGGAGCTACGCCAAAATTAATACATATCAGTGCAGGTATCAATACATCAGGGTTAAAATATTGGTTTTTCATTAGGTGTGAAATGTCGAAACGAGCATAGCAGGATGTCTAAATTTGGCATGTAGGTAGTGTAATTTAAATTGCTTTTGATGTCTTTCAAACCAAAATTAGAGTTGATGGTGTAGGTAATTATGACTGGACCTTTATCATTTGTTTTGGGGTTTATAATTTAGGAAGAGCTGTATTTCATGAACGAGATACTGTTAGAAAGGAGACATGAATAGTTCATATCCAGGAGCTGGATGCCGATACTTCTTGGAGAAGGATGTTGATTGAGTGTTCAGAAAGTGGTATATTCCACCCTATTTCGCGAATAATTTATAACTGCAATACATTGACAAACGACAAATGTCAATAAATGACAAATCTTTTCCATTATTCTCAAATATGCTCAGAGCACTTCCACTAACAATGAAGTTAGGTAGCTACTTCCAATATTCAACTATTCTGTTGGTGAAGAAAGGCTCTCTTAGCTATGTCCTGCTATGGCTAACTTTAATTTTGAATTGATGACTTCTAATTGTATCATTTCTGTTAAATTTCACAAATTGCTTGCAGTATCACTGTATATCTCCCCTCAGCTTTCTATAACTGAGAGAACATATTGAATTCTTCAAACCTTCCTTTGTGTGCTAGGTTGTTTACACATTAACAAGACATTAACCATTTTCGTTGCCCTCTTTTACACTCTCTTGAAGAGCAAACAATCTTTCCCATAACCAGGTGCCCCAAACCTGAACATGGTATTCCAAAGGCAGCCTGACATGTGCACAGTAAAGCTTTCTGATAACTACTTCACTTTTGTATGATACATTCCAATTGATTGCCCCAAGCATTTGTACTATCTTTCTGGCTGTACATTTTCAATACTATCTACAAATATAATGAACAATGGTGATCCCAGTAATGACCACTGGCTGACTCCTGTAAGAACGTCTTCCACAAGACTTTGTAATTTAGCATCATTAGCTGTTGATCTTAAAACTATTACACTATTTCCACATTAGGTTTGTAGAAGAAAAAAAAAAGTCCAAGTGATTTGTCAGACATGATCAATCATTCTTAAAATCATGTTGAATATCACAAATAAATATGTTTCTTTCCAGAAAACTACCGTGCTATCCTCAGCAACTGCTTCAATTGCCTTGCAGACTAGGGATGCGAGACTTGCATACTGGTCTACAATTTGCAACTTTCCCTGTCATGGATTCTTAAAAATAGGAACTACATTTGCCCTTTTCCAATCTGATGTAATTTCTTCTAGTTAAAATGACCTACAAGATATGATACTAAGTGGAATCTCCAATGATTTTTCAGCTTGCAATGCCCTAGTACACCTTTCATGAGAGCCTGCTGCCATCATGTGACTTTATTTTAAGACATAAAAGCAGACATAAAGAATAAATGCACCTACAAGCCACAGGAATCCTTCTGAGTTGGATTTTGTGAACACCAGGGACTGGTTGGGCACCAGATTTGTCAAATATGTATTAACTATCCCTGGAATGCTAGAAAATAACCCCTCTCTCCTAATAATATTTGCAATATGCTATTTAAAGGATGTTAATGGAGTCTGTTAGCTGGTTCCAATGACCAACTACCATGTTGGTGAAGATTGTCTTAGACATAAAGACATAAAAACATAAAAGATTAGTGCAACTATGAGCCACAAGGGCCCTTCTTGGTTGCACTCTGTACACTGAACCAGTTGCCCACCAAATCTGTCAATCAGCCCTCCCTGTAATACTGAAAAGCAAACCCTCTATTCTTATGATTGTCTATGCTGTTTTTAAAGATGTTCAATGTGCTGCTACTGACAATGTTTTCTGGCAGCTGGTTCCAGTGTTCTACTACACAGTTGGTGAAGAAAGTCTGCCTTAACCTTGTTCTGCTGTGGTTAACTTTAATTTTGAATTTATAACCTCTAATTGCATCATTTCTGTTCCATTCAAACATTTCCCCAAGATATCCCCTCTCCAGACCATTGACAAACTTAGACCTAGATGAGATCTCCTCTCAGCCTTCTATATCTAAGTGAGAACATTAAATTTCTTCAATCTTTCCTCATATGCCAGGTTGCTTATGCCATTAACCATTTTTGTAGCCCTTTTTTGTACTCTCTCTAAAAGCCAACAATCTTTTTCATAGCTAGGAGACCAAACTTGGATGCAGTATTCCAAAGGTGGTCTGACGTATGCACAGTAGAGCTTCCTGATCACTTCCTCACTTCTGTATGATACATTCCTATTTATTGCCCCGAGCATTCTCAGTGCCTTCTTCCTGGCTTCCTTGGTCTGTTCTGATACCCCCAGTTTTGTGTTTAGAATAAAACCTAAATCCTCCTCCTGTTGAGTCACTGATAGCACTTGGCCTCCCATCAAGTATGGAGCCTTCATATGCTGCTTACCTACATGCATGATTTTGCACTTATCAAAATTAAATTTCATTTGCCATTCTTCGGACCACTTCACAAGTTCGTCTAAGTCTTTTTGCAGTGAGATATGCTCATCTTGACCTGTTATTGCCCTAAAGACCTTCAAATCATCCACGAATTTCAAAACTTTACTGCTTAGGCCACTTTCAATGTCATTTACAAATATAATGAACAGAAGTGGCCCCAGTACTGACCCCTTGCTTGCTTACTCTTAACCTTGTACTACTATGATTCATCTTGATTTGGAATTATTGGCCTCTAATTACACCATATCTGTTAAATTGAAGCATTTCCCTTGCCTATCATTTCTGCTGACCATGGACCAAGGCTGCTTAAATCATTAACCATATTTGTTGCCCTCTTTTCTATCTTTAAAAGCCAACAATCTGTCATAACTAGGTTATCAGGCTTTAATGCAATTTCCAAATGTGGCCTGACATATGCATAGTAGCTTCCTGATAAATTCTTCACTTCATATGACACATTTATACTTATTGCCCAAACATACCAATGTTTTCTTTCTGGCTTACATGCTGCATACCAGCATGCATAACATTACACTTGTCAAAGTAAAATTTCTTGTAACAATTTTGTCTGACCACTTTACAAACATATAGAAGTCTTTCAATAGAAACATGCTCACCGTGAGCTCAATATGCACTCAGTGATGGTGGATCTCATTAATACGCATGTTCCATACTCAGTTATAGTGGATCTCATTAATTCACATACTATGATAAAAGCTATGACAATTTTTTTAATGGCTTTAAGGTGTAGCAACAGGTCATTTTGCACCCAATAAAAGCTCGGATTTCAACATGCTAAAAACAAGCATGATTTAAGCACTGGTGTGAAACAGGTGAAGCCTAGTATATTTGCCTACTGTCCAGGAAGACTTACCATTCTGTAGCCATCCATCCAATGGGCCTGTCTTCTTTTCCTTTGCGGGCATGCCTGGATGTTTACGCCTTGTATTCTTGGGCAAGTTTTGAGATTTCCCATAGAAGTCACAATATGTGCAAAATACGTTGCGCCTAGCTCGCTTCTTCGGCCCCTCCAGTTTGCTGCCTTCACTCTTGACCATCGCGATACAGATGATATTAACAGGTGCACTGTAATGTCGCACAGCAGCCTGGTTTTGAGTACACAAAACAAGGCTTAGCGCAGTAAACAAAAAGAATATATATTTCAGAGCCGTCAATTAACCGCCATCACATTCGAGCAACACGAACCAGAAGTTCAAATCGAAGGTCAATCGTAATGCTGGCTTGTGATTGGTTCATTCCGCCAGCGACAGTGGTTCTCGTCGAACCGAACAGGACAATGTGCTGGCAGTTTTGGCGACAGCGAAGCGCCACGGTGGCGACCAGATCGTCGCTAGCAATCAGGCGTTTTCCCCAATGGTTTTGTACAGTGGTCACCGACCGGTCGCTGATGAAAACGACGCTCCGGTCCAGCGCGGTACTTTTGCGAGCAGATTTCTGTTCGCATGTTTAACATGTGCTTGAGGATATGAAGTCCATCCAATTGCTGAATGAAAAACTAGAAGTAGCTTATAAAGTCACAGGGATGGCTAGAAACTGTTGCCAACGTGCTTTTGTTCCAAATGGGCTCTTCCTCATGCATACTTATTTTAGCAAATTATCTTTTTTTCAGAGTATAACTATTTCAGGAAATATAATTTACGAAAGCAGTCACTCCAGCAGACATAATTACATAATTGCCAAGCTATTTAGGTAATTTTGGTCGCCAAAATTGCTGATAGTTGTAACCACTTGGGCGCCGACCCCATCTACCATATCGGAGGTTTTTTTTACCTCTGAGCAAGCCAAGTCATGAATAGGTGCAATTGTGCCAAGGAATGTAATCTAGTGGGAAATGCCCTCAGTAGCCAAAGTACTCCCAAAAATATATCCATGATATCTACAAATTGGATAGGTATTGCCTGAGTGTAGGTGGGTGATGTATTCCCAAAGTTCACAAACAAATATTTATGATAAATAGGCATGATGTGATGTGAGTACACCGATAACATTTTTCCTGACAGAGCTCAGGGTGAATCGCACTCACTCATCTTGGGCGGACCACACAACCAGGATCATCCTTCAACAAACACTTCCATGAAGAACTAGTCCCACAATTAAGGAGCCAAGTTCACCCGCGATTCATTTGAATTATTGCTAATTTCCGTTGTCCAAAATCTCGAGCACTCCAAAATGCATTTCATGGCCCGGTCAACCTTTGCGCCATTCCGAGTTTGTGCGTACCATTCGCTACCGACGCATAATGCGCAGCTCTGCCTGAGACCACAAAATTGGCTGTAGTTAAATTATTAGCGAATGATGAGGTTATAAGCCAACTTCATGAGCAATGGTAGAAAAAATTGTAACGAGTATACTTAATCGATGTCAACAAAGTTCACAAATGCGCACCCGACACCAGGAACCGGCTCAACACACCTGGCACAGCAAACCCCACGTGACTATTGGATATGGATGGACTATTGTTTTTGAATATATGATGGTTTAATGAAAATTATAATAAAACAATCCCTCTAAAATAGTTTTATTCTCACCACCAAGAAACAGTTATTTTGCATGGAAAAGCGAAGAAAAATTGCTGAAAACCATTCTTATAAATATTAAGTTTCTTTATGTACTTGTTTAGTTCATGTCTGGGGTGTTTAGTTGAAGCAAGAATCGACTTGGAAGGATCCAGAGCTGCTAGACGGGAGAGCAAATTTCCCCTGTAAAACCGCTCACAGGCGGTTTATTTTTTCTCTTAAATAGAGTTGGTCGGATTTGCTACCCCAGCACTAGAAGTACAACCGATCATGGGGCGGGTTGATCAGGGGATGGGTCGGAGTAAATTTCGGAACAAGTATTACGGACCCTTCACTGACACTGATGAACCCAAATGCAGTTATATTTCAAGGCGCATGTATATCTTCGCACACACCCAAACAAATTTGACAGTCATCATAACTGCACAAATGGCATTGGTTTCTTGGTGTAATCGCCTCGGAGAACTTGCTTGCTCCGGGGCGGATTTTAGGAAGTTTGAAGTGATTTTCTTGCATTGAACGGGCTCATTGTGTCTAAAAATGTTGTCTCTTTAGCAAAACGACCTTCGATTGCGCATTCAAAGCACTTACTGGCCAAACCAGGCTTCAAGCATTTACTCCGGCGATACCAAGTACCCCCAGATTTGCCAACTAGGGATTTCTGGTACTTCTTGGCGAGTACTCCAGCGCAAGTATCTAAAAATTAATTTTAAATAGAGATTCATTAATCTGAATATATCATATACCATATTAAATATTGATAAATATTGAATCAATATTGAATAAGTATTTAATTAATTGTTGACTTTATTGACACAAATACAGCGTCTTTTCACATGTGAAGCGCCGCAAGTTGTGCGTAGACGGTTTTAGCAAGGCCCCTGACGGGTTTCAGCGCAACACCGACGAGCATGTTCGGTACACTTTGTACTGCATTTCAAGTATGTGTAGTGACGTTGACTGGTCGGCGCGCTGGGATAGCTGAAACTGCTAGTTGGTTTCAGGTATGGACTTTGAGTGGTAGCACTCAACCAAACAATGTTGTTCTTCGTTTTCCCTTCTGGAGTATAAAATATTTCATTTAGTCTAATCACAATCCTAGAGTATATAATGTATTGGTATGCATGACACCAACAAACGTCAGTTTTTCCAACACTGCGAGAATGTGTCGGGTGATATGCGTGCAGCAACTGTCGATTCTCGCGGAATGTGGTGTTCCCTTCAGTGGACCCGACACTCTGAATGATGCATAAGGGCCAAGTTTCACACATGTTTCGGATGAAAACGCTCGAGTATCCGAACGCATGCAGACTACACATACATTTTTACATGTGTGTCCAAGAGCGATGTTGGAGCAGAATCTGCGCTTGTGTGCTGTGCATCTCTTAGATGTTTTGCTTTGCCTGGATATGCTTCAGTGCATGGTTCTGAGATGGTTGCGATCATCAAATCTCTGGAACACATCGATATATCCCGGAATATGTGGCCCATTTCACGAAAAGGCGACTGGTGAAAGGGCCAAAACAACACCCAATATTTTATATCCTGATTAAAATAATTGTGTGCGGTTCTCCGGTGTGCCGAATCCAGCTGCGCCCTTGTTTCTAGAAAGATCACATGAACGACCAAGGAGGTATAAACTGGCATTTTTTAGATGTCGCCTATCTATGGTGTCTTTTGAGGTCTAATCCAATGAAGAACAATCTGAATTGGCTATGAAGTTTCGCTTACAGGCTATCTGAAATCGTGACATAGTGACCTCCTTTAACTTTAGGGACAATCACAATGCGATTTGAAAAAGTGCAGAAATGAAGTTCGATATTTACTCTTTTGAAGCAAAAAAAAATCGTCCATAGAACTCTACACATCAGTTCTAAATTAGGCATGCATGGTTCTTTTTGCGCCAGTTTATCGTGGCGTCTTTTAAGATGTGTTCAAAATGGTATATTGTTGGCATGCAAATTTTTTGCCGTTCCTGGCTCGTGCTGGGAAGATAATGTTTGTTATGTGAGGTTGAATATTGTATTGCAGATTCATTATAAGTCGTGAGGTCAAGGGTTAAGAAGAAAAGGGAAACTGTTTCCAAATTGTGGCTGAAGAGGATTCATAAGTTATACCTTACGATGACTTACAAGGAGAGAAGCATCCACAACATAGCAACCACATTCTGATAGCCGACAAACCATCCACACAACTGTGTATTGCATCGCGTGAATACCGATATGCGAATGTAGTGAAATATCAGGAAGGGCTCAAGCAAGGGGTGGCGCCATGCTTGGGGGCCCAGTGTTCACTGTTCACTCGCTGAACGTGCTGCCTAGGAAGTGAGGACATTTCTGAGGGTGTCGGACGCAGACAAGGTGAAAGTAAAGCAATTTTATGAGTTGGACCAGATTTTACTTTATGTCTCCCCCATTTAGAATCCGTGGTTACACCCATGCACGTAAGCATACACAGCGCACCTTTTCCCGTGGTGGTGGTGTCATATCAACACACAGACACACTCACCCTCACACCTTGGGCACTAAGGTTTCTTCAGCATGTCACTTCAGTTAGGCATGACTACGGTTTGATCTACGTCTTGGAATTCTGGAAAGGAAAGGAAAATTATGGGGCATTACGGGTTGGTATGAAGCAGTCGCCTTCGAGGAATATTCTTCTAATCTGAGTCCTGCATTATGGGAGAAAAACTGTAGCACCCCAAGTTCGAGAATGATGCGTGACCTGAAACTCCTCCATGAAGAGTTCCTCGACAGCACAACGCTCTCACGACTACGCCCACTCCTGAACATCGACCTCTCGTCAGTATCATCAACTCCAAACCAGTTAACGAATTGGTCAACCCTAGACTGCAGCGACACTGCCTGCGTCTGGAGGAGTTGGGGCCCTTCACGGCGCAATGGACACCAGGACGCTGCAACCAGGCAGCCGACGCACTGTCTCGCCACACCACAGGAGGGGGAGAAGAAGAAGATTATGCAGACGACTACCCCAGTGTGACCTCACTATTGGTCTCCAACCTCGGCACTAGAGGCTACGATGGTGAAGACATTCTCCTGGCGGAAGTCAGACAGGAGGCAGAGAAGGACGAGGAAATGAAGACACTGCGGGAGATGGTGTTGAACGGGTTCCAGAACCAGAAGCAAGACACCGACCACCGAGTTCGGCGGTACTGGAGCGACCACGAACAGCTGGCAGTGGATGACGGACTAGTCGTCTACGGCAGACGTAGACGACTAGTAGGTGAATGGAAAGAGTGGACGAGAACTTGCGTCTCACGCCAAATTTCGAAGTGACAACTTTATAGATTTGAATATATGCACGCCAGGGGCGTCGATTTGTATCCTTTTGTGGGGGCCATGCCCCCCCCCCCCAGTGTTGATTTAGGCCCCCCAATAAGCCATGCTGTTTTAAGGTTCATAAGAAAGCTAAAGGAAAAAAAGAAAACACCATCCTGCATAGAAAACTTAGTTGATGTTAACCAGAATATTTTGTACTGTAAAGAAACAGATTAGGTTTACATAGTGGACTGACTCTCCACCTTTTGCTGCAAAATGGAAAATTGTGCAAAAAACAATACAATAACTGGATTTCTCTCCACTGTGGACATACAACTTGCATCATAAAATGAGATTAGCAAATGCTGATGCAGGGGTGTCGATTTGTATCCTTTTGTGGGGGGTCATGGCCAAAACAATGTTGATCTTGCCCCCCTCCCCCAATAACAAGCTAACGGATTTTTTAAACATGCAAAATATAAAACTTAGTTGATACACATTTTGCAATGAAAAGAAACAGATTTGGATTACATAGTAGACTAGCCTTCCACATATTGCTGTAAACTTGAAAATTGTGCAAAAAACCTGAAATAGCTGGATTTCCCTCCACTGTGCAAGGACAATGTACCTACACCATAAAATGTTCAGATTAGCTGATGTTGATGCACTTTAAACCAGATTAAACCAATGCAGTGCAGTCACCTTTATCATTGAGATTATTGATATACAAACTATAATAATATTCAGCAGCACACCCATCACCCTATCAGCTTCACATTTCCCAAGGTAGGTCTTACCTACCTAGGTAGGTACATACCCAATGAGATATTACCTAGGTACCTACCTACCTAGATAGGTGCCTCAAACTGAACCAATGAGACCCACATCTGAGCCAGTCTGTCAGTTTATGATACCATGAAAGAAAAAAGTCAGAAGCTGTATGGACACTGTTACAATTGATATTCCTGAAGAAAGCAATAGGTAGGTATTAATCAGTGCAGTCATACAATACCAACATCTGGTAGCCTGCATCAAGTGACACCAAGGATACCATTACATTTCAACGAGCATCAAAGTTGACTGGAAGCCTTAGCGACGTCATAGCTTTTTCCTTTACTACGGCAGGAATTGATAGCATCAGGCATTACACTCTATGTCAATGGCATCAGGCTCTATATACATAACTAGACGGCCGACTCGCCGCACGGGATCCGCGTCCTATTCCGGCCGGTCCCGGCTGGAGCAGCGGTATATGGGCAAAAGATTGAGCGAGCCTCCCACTCCCATGCGTTTTGGCCCTGGAATGAAATGTAAGATGAAAAGTTATGGATAGATTTTGATAATAAGCAGTGAAAATAATATTGAGTTCACGATGAGCAAATATAAATTTGGAAAAAATCTTGCAAAATATTGTAATTGTGCTTTTATTGTCTTACTTCTATCATCGTTTTGCCAACTTTGCACGGTATTCCGCATGTGTACCCCATGCAATACCCATACACGCTTGCGAAGTAACGCTGGGAATGTTTGCAGTTGACAGCATACGTGTACTGCGTGTGCACCCTATATCATAATCAGGGTGGGTTCCAATAATTTTCATGGGAGAGGGGTGTTTGTCTGAGGGCGCCATTTATTAGGAAGTGCACCCTGCAAAATGCCTGAAGGAGCTAAACTAAAATCCGTTTAGCAGGGATGGGCGTATACTGGAGCACACTGAATGGTGCTTCCGGTTGACAAATATGAAGGGGAATACTCGAGTCTTCCCGGAGGGGCGCAGGTTCCATGGGAACATATCCCTGAATCAGCCGACCATCCCTGAATCCGCACGACCATCCTGCAGGGCATAGGTTGACGCTCAGGCAGAGGTCTTGTATATACTTTCGAGGGGAAAAATGCCACATAAATGTTTGCTTTGCCCCCGCCAATGATTTCAAGCCCTAACATGGGACCGCAAAAAGTGTGTTCCCCCGATCAATCTGGGTCTGCCCATCGCCTTCTTGTATTTTGGCCCCCTTCACCCCCCCCCCCACTCACCCCTCCCCAATAATACCAAGAAGTTTCTTTGAATACACAAACATTTTCACGAAGAGTTTTTCTTCAGAAACAGTTTATGTTAGGTTTGGTTAGGATAGTCTGGGTTAGGCTTCCTTTCTAATGGTGAGCATTTTCAGAAAGTAAAATGCTTGACATTTTTTTTTCTTCAAAAGGTATGTTTGTCTAGATTGGTTGGGCATTTTTCACACGTTCTTTTCATGCTATGTTCCCTAACTCAAAGCCCTTTTTCACGTTATTTTGCTCACAGCATGAAAGGTATGCATTTGCACATAAAATGAGTGGTCCCATCATCTTAGTCACCTTCATAAGCATGGTATTCTGAAGAAAGATTCAACAAGTTAAAGACACCATCAATGGCAAATTTACTAACTAAGTTATATTTTTGGGGAAAACATTTTTGAAAACTTTTGAAAAGCATTCAAACATAGAAATCTAAACTAATCTAACTCCACCAAACCAAACCAATTACTTTGCTGTTTGGAGGCAAGTGTGTATACAAACTTGCCTTGTTACTACCTTAAAGCACAATAATACCAGTTTCGTTAAGTTGGACTAGTGCAGGTTTTATAAGGTGGAAATGCTTGTCTCAAAAAGTTCCAAAAAACTGAAATGTTTACTTCTAAAGCAGCCAAAGAATAGGTTAGGTTAGGCTGGGATAGGTTGTTATATTTTGTGAAATTTCCAGAAAACGTACTGCTTACAACTTTTAGAATGTATTTGTTGCGATCTTTTTTTTCTCCAAAGGAGGGATATGATATGCTAGATTACATTATGTTGGTTATGGTCATTAGGTTGTGGTATTGATTCACTTATGAGTGAATCCATACCATTCCTACTGGTGTCTAAAAACTACATCATAACCTTACTTTTATAACGTATATCACAAAAACCCATCTCGATTATATTGCTCACTCAGGACACCATAGAAGTCCATTAATGAAAGTGTTACTTCATTACCTGCGTTGTTAATGTAAACAGAAAGAAGTCCTTTGAGCCGTATCTTATGTCCTTCCCAGTGCTGCTCCATCCATCTCCAACTTCAAACCTGACAAAACTTCAGGAGCGCATACATCTCCAACTCAGCTTGTGGAAGAAGGTATGCATTGCAACAAAAGTACTATGATCTTAATTCAATTGTGTCCCTGTTGCCTAATAGTCGATCCTTGCCTGTCTATGTAGCAGATGTTTGACTTTCCTCAAGCTGTCTGGAGAACTTGGGAGTTAAAATCACGTGTGAGGGATGAAACAGATGGGCTATTCCTGGATGCTTATGTTGCAGAATTACATGACACAGTGACGTGCCGAATGGGAAAGGGCCATTTTGGGCAGTTGCCCCCTGACAGGTTGTGGGGCCCCCAAAGAATCACGTAGAGCTCATGAATGAAATGTGCTAGTCTCCCTAAAACTCCCGTTCGGGCCCCAATAATCGCTGGTTGGTTGGTTGGATATTGGTTTTACGACATATCGACCGTTGAGTCATGTAGCGTCGACAATCTTTCGTACCGATTGGCCGCGGGCGAAAAATAACGACAGGTGTGACTCGAACCACCAAATAATCGCACCGGGGCCCCGAAAAAAATCACATCTGGTCAAAATAGTCGCGCACGGGCTTCTCAAAAGGACGCTGGGACCTCAAACGTTCCCACCTGACCCCCTGAAAACCATGCTGGGGCTCAAAAGGGTCGTACTGGTGATACAAAAAGCACGACGAAGGTCACGAAGGTTTGGCAGGAACCCCTGAAAGTCATGCTGAGCCTGGGCTACCAAGAATTCTCAACATTCCGTCGGTAATCCCAAACATTAATGTCGGTAATCCAAAGCATACCGAGTTTCGCAAAAAGCGACAGCGCTTTCAAATATGCTCTGCAGCTCGAAATAAACAAGCCGGAAGCGCTAAATAAAAGCATGATGAAGGCCCTCAAGGCACATCAAGGTTATGAGACTGCACGGGACCTCAAATAGGGAATTGATCATAAACAAGAAGCAAAAATACCGGACAATGAATAAAACATCTTCGAAAAACCTCTTCGAAAACGCACCGATACCTGAACCCGTCCCGTCTCGGGTGGGGGTGGGGGGGGGGGTCTTCAACCGCCCCCCCTAGTTTTTTCGCGGATAGCGAACGAACGGAGTGCGGCAGCGCGTCCAAATTTGGTATACCTTTTCCACATCAATTTGGCATGCAGTTTCAAAATATTGAAGTCAGCTCACCTAGGGTCAACGAGTTAGTCAAGGTCAAGTGATGTCACCTCCAATAAGGTTCAACCAGTCGTAACGCTTTAACGAATACAAATCTATTGATGAAACTTTCAGCGTTTGATTATCTTTAGGGATTGAACAAAACGTACGAGTGGAATTTGTCATTTTTTGTCGATTTTGACTACATATAAATTTTGCGTATTTGCCAACTTGAAGTTCAAATCAAGGATTCTGGCTAAAGTAAGCAGTTTTTCTTAGGAAAAGTTGACTTCCGGCAACGTTTCTCGGTCTGCTCTACCTATTGGAA
The DNA here is from genome assembly GCA_034440575.1 of Imbricaverruca yamaguchii. Classification (NCBI taxonomy): domain Eukaryota; kingdom Metazoa; phylum Arthropoda; class Thecostraca; family Neoverrucidae; genus Imbricaverruca; species Imbricaverruca yamaguchii. The sequence goes on along the minus strand of JAOTOL010001600.1, from coordinate 439,156 downwards.
GAGGAATATTAAGGAAAACTTGAAAACTCAAAATTTTGTAATTTCAAAGAAAATCATTCTGGGGGGGCAAAAAATTAAAGCCCTGGTCGATTTCGCTGTCCTATTCGCATTCCAAATATTTTTTTTTCATATATCCCCAAAACGAACTACCCAGAACCAAAAACATAATGTAAATCGTGAAAAGTCGTGAAAATCTAGCCCCCTGGTGACGTCACTTTTGGGGAAAATTGTTTTTTGGTGGATCCGGACCCTACTCGTCGAGCGCTTTCCGATGACACCTCTTTCGTTTTCGTGCGATGCTTAGTTTGGATTTTAGAGGGGGTTACTAACCGCCCCCCCCCCTCCCTAGACGGGGTGTGAGGATCTGACCGGAAAGACGGCGTGGGTTAAAAATACCATCCGTATATGAGAAGCAACAAAGCTGTAAAAAAAAAAGATCCGGTCTCAAACGTGTTCCGAGCCCCTAATAAACATTGGCTGGAGCTTTAAAACACGTACATAGAAAAGAAAACGCAGCGGGTAAAAAATGCGGACACCTAGGTAGGATCACAGCTCGGTAGCCAATCTGAGAGCTTATTTATCCAAAGAGATGATGTGCATGAAATCTCAATGTGTCTGCGTTTCTTAATCAGGGGAAAACGTGGGAAGAAGGGAGCTAATGCATGGAATTGAATTTATCGATTCTTTTTTCCAAGCGAGTCCCCATGCCAGGCTTTCCATATGTCAAATTTGGCACAAGACTATGATGTGATAGTAATTAGCAAAACGTGGGAGGCCTAACAGAAACCGGAGAAGCGCACGTAGGGTGGCGAACGCGCCGACTGTGCAAGGCGGGTGTACACGTTCGCGAACGTTGGCGTTTTGGCGACCGGCGTTATTAATTGGAATGCCTGATACTGACAAATTTTATATATTTCTTAATGATTTGTTCCGGTGTAATTTCAGCAGCCTAAGGTTACTTTTGAAGGGAAACCAAAAAACCTTCAAAGAGGATGTGGGGAGTTATGATTGAAGTCCGGTAATTCGGAATGGTGGTAGATTTGGCCCCCTCCACAGGACAGGGAATTTGGCCAGTAATTATTATATGGCAAAAATATAAAGAACACTTTTGAAGAAACAAAATATTGGCGGAAAGCCGGGGCCTTTTTTAATTGGGGCAGGTGGACACCTTCCAAATCAGTTTTCCCTCTCTCGCAAATCCTATGGACGACACTGTCATGGTATGGCATAATTTGACATGTTGATGGCTATGATCCGTCGCAATGGACGGTGTACTCCGCGGCCCCGGTCTGCCACAGTGGACAATGTGCTCCGCGCCATGATCCGCCACAGTGGACGGTGTGGTCAAAAGCCCTGATCCGCCACAGTGGACGGTGAGCTCCGCGGCCCCGATCCGTTACAATGGACGGTATATTCCACGGCCCTGATTCGCCACAGTGGACGGTCCCTAAAACTCCCAAACGGGAGTTTTAGGGAGACTAGCGCATTTTTTTCCGGAGCTCTACGCGATTCTTGGGGCCTCACAACCTGCCAGGGGGAAACTGCCCAAAATGGCCCTTTCCCATTCGACACGTCACTGTGTCATGTAATTCTGCAACATAAGCATCCAGGAATAGCTCATCTGTTAAATCACTCACACGTGATTTTAACTCCCAAGTTCTCCAGACAATTTGAGGAAAGTCAAACATCTGCTAAATGGACAGGCAAGGATCGACTATTAGGCAACAGGGACACAATGGAATTAAGATCATAGTACTTTTGTTGCAATGCATACCTTCTTCCACACGCTGAGTTTGAGATGTATGCTCTCCTGAAGTTTTGTCAGGGTTGACGTTGGAGATGGATGGAGCAGCACTGGGAAGGACATAAGATATGGTTCAAAGGAATTATTTCTGTTTACATCAACAACGCAGGTAATGAAGTAACTCTTTCATTAATGGACTGAGAGAGCAATATAGAGCAATATAATCGAGATTGGTTTTGTGATATACGTTATAAAAGTAAGGTTATGATGTAGTTTTCAGATACCAGTAGGAATGGTATGGATTTACTCATAAGTGAATCAATACCACAACCTAATAACCATATCCAACATAATGTAATCTAGTATATCACATCCCTCCTTTTGAGAAAAAAGATCGCAGAAAAATACATTCTAAAAGTTGTAAGCAGTACGTTTTCTGGAAATATCACAAAATATAACAACCTATCCCAGCCTAACCTAACCTATTCTTTGGCTGCTTTAGAAGTAAACATTTCATTTTTTTGGAACTTTTTGAGACAAGCATTTCCACCTTATAAAACCTGCACTAGTCCATCTTAACGAAACTGGTATTATTGTGCTTTAGGGTAGTAACAAGGCAAGTTTGTATACACACTTGCCTCCAAACAGCAAAGTAATTGGTTTGGTTTGGTTAATTTAGATTAGTTTAGATTTCTATGTTTGAATGCTTTTCAAAAGTTTTCAAAAATGTTTTCCCAAAAAATACAACTTAGTTAGTAAATTTGCCATTGATGGTGTCTTTAACTTGTTGAATCTTTCTTCAGAATACCATGCTTACGAAGGTGATTAAGATGATGGAACCACTCATTTTATGTGCAAATGCATACCTTTCATGCTGTGAGCAAAATGACGTGAAAAAAGGCTTCGAGTTAGGGAATATAGCATGAAAAGAACGTGGATAACATGCCCAACCAATCTAGCCAAGACTACCTTTTGATAAAAAAATCATAAAAATGTCAAGCATTTTACTTTCTGAAAATGCTCACCATTAGAAAGGAAGCCTAACCCAGCCTATCCTAACCAAACCTAATGTAAGCTCTTTCTGAAGAAAACACTCTTTTCGTGAAAATGTTTGTGTATTCAAAAAAAAAAACTTCTTGGTATTATTGGGGGCGGGGGTTGAAGGAGGCCAAAATACAAGAAGGCGATGGGCAGTCCCAGATTGATCGTGGAACACACTGTTTGGTGTCCCATGTTAAGGCTTGAAGTCATTGGCGGGGGCAAAGCCAACATTGATGTGGCATTTTTCCCCTCGAAAGTATATATAACAACACCCTGCCTGAGCGTCAACCTATGCCCTGCAGGATGGTCGTGCGGATTCAGGGATGGTCGGCTGATTCAGGGATATGTCCCCATGGAACCTGCGCCCCTCCGGGAAGACTCGAGTATTCCCCTGCATATTTGTCAACCGGAAGCCCCCGGTTCCGGTCGGTTGGTCCGGCTCCAGTACACGCCCATCCCTGCTAAACGGATTTTCGTTTAGCTCCTTCAGGCATTTTTGGAGGGTGCACCTCATCTGTGAATCGTGAATCCAACCTTATTTTCACTACTTATTATCAAAATCTATCCATAACTTTTCAGCTTACATTTCATTCCAGGGCCAAAACGCATGGGAGTGGGAGGCTCGCTGAATTTTTTGCCCTCATACCGCTGCTCCAGCCGGGATCGGCCGGAATGGGTCCCTATCACAAGTACCCAAAGTCATAAGTACCAAGATTCATAAGTTCCAAAGCTGCCAGATAACTTCTAGTATATCCGCGGATAGGGCGGATACACAAGTACCCAGTTTCATAAGTTCCAAAATTAGTTCTTAATTATACCGCTAGATGACATCGTAAATATTATGCACCAGAGCTTACTTGCGTGCTGACAGATGGCAGGCCGCATTTGCTGTGTGCTTCAAAAAGGCTACCAAATTCACCAGCCGGGAAATTCTCAACAGGCTATATAGATTTCGTGCAGGATCACAGCTGCAGGATCAATGATGGCTTGTGTTGCACACGTTTAATAGTTTCGGGTATAGATGTCTTTCATGGAAAGCATCGAAGCTGGCGTGAACATTTTCTCTTTTCCCTTAAAAGTCGTCCGATTTTCCCTTTTCTGAGATTATTACAAGTTAATGCAAATAGGCACCAGTGAGAATCAAATTAACTCCGTATCCAGATAGCTGTTGGGAGACTTTTCGACAAATTCGCAGCTTGGTCCCTATGTTTATGTTACAGAGGAGGGCAAGGTAAGACGCCTCCCAACGAACATTCTATTACTTTATTTGATTTGATTCCAAGCTTGGTATTATTGTCTGCCGTTGAATTGGGGATCCAGCACAGGGATGTGAAATTTGTTTTTGGATGTGGAGAGTGGAGGATATGCACGAACGTCTGAAGGCATTTCTGTCCGGGAGATACATTTTGCTGCACATTTCGATGGCGGGTGGCGGGATGGTGGCATTTGGCCCATTGAACTTTGTACGGATGTACCATCGCGATGCGCCACTTTTATCGGTTATATGCAAATTGTCGTTCGCTGATCAGGACCCGGCACGGGATCATCAAGTGCACGCCCGCCTCCGGATCCGCCAGTGAAATATGAGTGTGCTCGGATGTGTTCTGTTTGCTCCTTTTACCTTTTGTGTCTGTGAATGCTCGTATCTTGTGGAATATATTTTGGTGAAGAGGAACACGTCTTTTCTGCGTCATATATGCAACAATGCTGGTTGAGTTAGCACCATAATCCTTCCTCAATGCAAACCTATCCTGCCTGTTTTTCAGGAAAACATTGTGTCGTTTTTATTCTATCCTCCAAATTCCAAAAACCTTGGTATTTACATATAAGAAGCCCCAATGAAGACAATTTTTTTAGACAAATATATGGACTGGACTTCTTGAAGCTTCCTAGCAACTTCTTCCCAGTATCCTAAAAATAATTTTCCATAAACTGTGTTGAATGAAGAACATGGCTACTTGAGAGTAGTGAAGGATGAGAAGAAGACAGGATAGGCAGTCATGCACGAAAAGCCAAAACCAGGTTTAATTATACGAAAAAAAGAATACATATATTTGTGTATGGCTATTTTTAACATTATCATCATGATATTACAGCAGAATAATGGCCAGCCCTTTCTACATGGGGTAATGATAACAGATTCAGCCTATGATACAAAATGTATGCTTCCATTAACTGAGTCTCCATGTCACTAAGTGAATTAATATTCGGTGCACAATTGATGCGAGTGAGCAATTAAGGTGCAATGGATCTACCATTTCCTTCGGGAATCACCTTCAACATCCAGCATACAATATCAGTAGGTATTAGATGACCGAACATGTGTATTTTTTAAGAGGTCCAACATCAGTTGGTTAGGTTAGATTCAGTTAGGATATTTTTGTAATTTGACATCAGTGTTCTTTGTTACTCACCAAAAACGCCATGTCCCCACATTTTCCATATTTCTGTGGCGTGGAAGATAGAATGTACTGGCATTGTCAAAATTAGTGTTTTTCCTAAGGTTTGAAAAATCTTCATTGTCAAAATTAGTGTTTCTCCTACGGTTTGAAAAATCTTACTTGAACGATATTAATATTACTTTGTATAGTGAAATTGCTTTTTTCTAGATATCAGCACATGAACTTGAACTGCTGATTTTCTGAGTTTTCATTTCCCATGTAAATGAATATCAGCTTCCTTCAAAGCACATCAGATAATAATGTGAATTGAAGGAATGTTACCTGCTAAGCGTGGCGGTGGGGGGGGGGGGTGATGTGTGGCCGGGTCCACGGACAGAAGGAAACCAACGGACCGATCGCTTGGAGACCATCTGCTTATGCCGAAGATGAACCAAGAGAAGCGCTCTGGACTCGCCTCCTGAGGCTTAGCGGCCTGACGGTTCCCACCGAGGAATTCTTCCACACATTCAGAGAGATGGATGCAGCATTCTGTGTTCACCATGCCCAACAACGCGACACACTCAGCAGAGATTCAAAGGTCATTGAAAGCCTCCCCCGGGTGTTGGAATCCAGATTCAATACCACATATAAAATATATTTAAGTGTTTTGCCAGGATCCGGACATGTATTCATCTCGGGCTGGTGAACAAGGCGAACGTCGCCAAACTCGCAAAGCGGCAGCAGCGGAAAGCCGAGCAGTTTGCTAAGTGACTGCGAAGTGTGGGCCGCACTGGGTCGACACTTCACATTCAGATCAGTGTTTGAATCCTTCATTGCTTGGACGTATAGGTGCATCATCTGCCGTTGATCGGTTGATCGGTTGAGCCGTTGAGCTGCATATCAGGACTTTCTACACAAATATTACACGAGACCAAACATATGTGTTGCAGTTGCACCGAGTGCATGTCAAGCTCAAGAATTGATATGTGCCTGTGTTCGTGAAGTCGGTAGAGCGTAGTCTGTAGGTTTACGCGTGCTCATCGTCCCACTACGGTACTCGTGAGTAGTCTGCGTATGTATGCATGTCGAGTTGGTTTCAGCCACAGATGTCACGATGAGGATGTTACATCTATTCTTGCCAGTTCGTCCGATTTTATAAGGTGCCAAACGTGTACATTTTGTAATGTTAGGTATTGTAATGTATTGACGCAATGTAATCCCATTAAGTAACGTGGCTTATCTGCGCCTGGTACCGATAACCTCTTATGTCACGCGTTTCGTGGAGCCGCGGTAGCTTAGTCGGTAGGGTGTTAGGCTCTTGACCGCAAGATTATGGGTTCGAGTCCCGCAACCAGCGGGACTGCCGAGTCCACCTGCGACCAATCGGTTTGAGAAGTTGGCGACGCTATATGACCTAGCAGTTAATTACATCGTAAAAGAACCCAAGGTTCTTTTTCTGCTTCATGTGTTTGGTTCTCCCAATATATGTCTTGCGTTGTGCTTCCTGGATATATCGTTTTAATACGCTCTCTGTTGGGTGCCGGAATATATATTCATGTGCGCAAAATGACGAACGCAGTCGATGAGTCGATGCGCCCAAAATGCACGTTCACCTCCACCACAGAGTACACAACCGAAAAACAATTGGCAGTGGGAGAGAGGGCCTTCCTCAATCTTGGGAGCCTCGTCTTTCCTAAATGTATGCTCCTCGTACTAAAGTCTGATTGATAAACAACTTGTGTTCCCGTATTTATGTCGTGCTTTACTGCAAAATGCTTGATATTTCAGGTTACACGACGCGAATAATGAAGTCATATTTTAAAATGAAAGCATTTCCTTTAGTTAAAAATAGAGCACATTTAATTACAAAGATGTATGGTATTACGTGGGAATTTTATATTCCACCCACAAATTAAGCTGTTATTAAAGTTGCTTCCGAGCTGGTCTGGCATTGAAATTGCTGTTGGCTGCATTACTGCCCGCATTACTGCACACTGCATTACTGCCTGCATAACAGAAGTTTGATTCACATGGCATCAGCGACGCAGCAAATTCATTTCGACTGAAGATACCGAATAACGATGTGCGGACATGGGCAAAGCCACGGTGGGGGATGAGCGGGGATGTTTCCACAATCTTGCAAAGTTCCGCGTTAAGCCGTTGGCAATGCATGATAATCGAACCGAAATCCTCATCTAAAATCGGGCGGCATCTAAAATCCGCCTTAGCGCCTATGCGTTCCACAAAGTTGTTCCAGAATCTAAATCGAGCCTTCATGGTACGAAAGGCGTGATTTTTTATTTTGCGCCGGCACTCCAGAAAGTTCAGGATTGTCACCGAAATACTTTAGACAATGTCTGCTCCTGTCAAAGCAATGCTTGTCGCAGTCCTGGCGACGTGTGTTCGCCGTGTATCGTAAGAGGCGTGGAGCCGATCTTAGAACTGGCATCGCTCTGACTCCAGCGCGGGTCCAGTAATTTGACTGCTCGGCAGCATGCACAATTGTTGGTTTTGTTACCTTGATAATCATGTACTGTTATTACATGCACATCTCGAGGAGCAGGGACTAATGTTTGTCGGCGTGTACTGGTGGGAGGGGTAAGGGCAACCGTTAGTTTTTAGCTCAATATTTGCGATGCACTGCCGTAGTGCCACAAATGATTAAATTCAAGGGGTCCTGTCTCCTGTCTAACCCTCGGTGGTCCGCCGCCCGTGTCAGGAAGGGACTGTGGGCCTGGACACTGCCATAAGCGGTGACGTGTTCCGCACTTCCTATGCCTGGCTGATTAGAAGTGCCCAACCATCAATTTAAGGTTGCCGAACCCTAGCCTTGCAGAATATCTGCGTACTCCCCTTCTCTTTATGAAAAAGATCGTCCCATGTGAACAATGTCTTAATTCACTGTCGCTTATTAGAAGGACATCCCACGACGCGCACAAAGAGCTGCCGGCCTCCAGCCTCGAACCGGCTACCTCCGAGTCGGCAAGCTGACGCCCTACCAACTGCGCTACCCACACCGAGTCGCTCGGCCCGCTTAAATTAAATAGTGTCGATGGATATGGCATTGGTCTAAATATCACCATTTTACACAATAACTAGCACGTTCATGTGAAAACCTACCATGATTATCGAAATACCATGAAACAAGCTTTCATATGACGTGTAATTTATACCACTCACATATACTTGTTAGTCAGGAACGTACGCGGAAAAGTACCATTTCTTGCTGTCATGATAACCTGCTGAACCCAAATCAGCGCCCAGATGACGTCCCCGGCTGCCAATGGACATTGACCGGGGCCGGGTGCACGGGGCATGCGCTGCTCGCCTCGCCGCAGCGTCCGCCAACTCGTTCCCAGCAATTCCAACATGGCCAGGGAGCCAACACAGAACCACTCGTCGTCCCAAGCGGTGCACAGCGGCAAGGCACCTTAGAATATCACGCACAAGTGGGTTGGAGGGATGAAATGTTTTTACGGATAAAAGACTACTTAAAGAGTCAGTGAAAACCATGTGGCGATCGCCTCCTGACACTTCGATATAACTTATGGCTTTAAAAATGGCTACAAGTTCTGATGAATATACAGATGCGTGCTTCGGGAGGGAAAATGATCGGGTGACAGTGTCACAAACGAATGCGCTACCAACACCATCATCAGTTCTAGAGCCATCGGTATATGTGGTAACCCAGTCATGAAATGAAGCGATGCGTTCAAGGGCCAGCGAGCGGAAATCTTCTGGAGTGACACCGGTTTTCCTGGTCCTAGCAAGGGATAAATCCACCTCTGGTGCGATCAACTCCCATGGAGGGTTCTCCGTACGCTCGACTTTCCGGATACCTTGAAGTCTGACCCGGCTCTCTCGCAAAAGTTCACGCACGCGTACACCGAACGGAGCAACACTCAAGTTTCGATCTGCGTGGAAAATGGTCGCGAATCGTCGCGAGAAAACATGTGTGTAAGCGGGATGATCAGGGAGCTGGCGAAGTTTGCAGGCGTAGCGCATACCCAGCCTTTCTCTACGCAGGCAGAGGGGCGGCTCATGGGCCTCTGCTAGAAGGCTTACCGTAGGTGAGGTGCGAAATGCTCCAGTTGCAATGCGGATGGCAGTGTGGTGGATGGTGTCAAGCATACGCTTATTGGCTACATCAGCACCGTCATGCATACAACTTGCGTAGTCAAGTTTTGAACGAATCAGAGAATGACACAACAGCATAAGTGTATCCCGATCAGCACCATAGGATGTACGAGCAACGCATTTCATGATATTAAGTGCGCTAAAGCATTTTCCACGTAAGGTTTTCAGGTGGTGCTGGCATGTCAGACGTTGGTCAAATTCCACCCCCAGAAATCGCACCACGGGTTGAACGGGTACATTCCTGCAGTAAAGTTTAATTTCGATGCTCTGGTCACATCGGCGACGACAAAAATGGAGAGCGACAGTTTTCGTTGCAGAGGATGAAAATCCATTGATGTTTGCCCACTTTTCCAAGCATGAAACAGCTAGTTGCAACTGCCGTTGCAATATTGGTGTTCGTGAAGCGCAGGACCAAATGGCAAAATCATCTACGAACAATGATCGCCCCATTCTCCTCGGAATTGAATCGCCGATATCATCGATCATGATACCGAATAGTGGAACGCTGAGAACACTTCCCCGTGGGACACCGTTTTCCTGGATAAACCAGCGGGAGAAATGGCAGCCAATGCGTATCCGAAATCTTCTTTCTTTAAACAAAATTGCAGGAAAATTTCCATGTGACCATATATTCCTGTCTTTACGAGTTTCATGAGGATTCCGTGACGCCACGTCGTGTCACATGCTTTCTCAAAGTCGAAGAAAACGGACCCTAGATAGCGTTTTCTACGAAAAGCATTCCTTACCTCGGAGTCTAGAGATAAAATGTAATCAGTGGTGCTTCTTTTTTCCGGAAACCGCATTGGTAATTTGCAAGAAGGTCGTGTTTTTTTAGGAACCACACGAGGCGAACGCTGACCATCTTTTCCAATAGCTTGCAAAGGGCAGATGTCAAGGACATTGGGCGGTAGTTCAAAGGGTCGGTACCGCTTTTCCCAGGTTTAAGAAAGGGAACTATCGTGACATCCCTCCACGATGGAAGGAATAGTCCGAGCTCCCATAAATGGTTAAATGCACGTAAAAGTGCTGATATTACTCCCTGCAGCAGATGTCTCAATAACTCATTGTGCACACCATCCTGGCCCTCAGCGACGCTTGGAAGCGAAGAAATAGCAGATGCCAGCTCAGACCTGGGAAACGGTTGGTTATATGAAAGCCGATCCGGCGTTGAAAAATCAATCTGAATCATTTCACAGCGGCGTTTATGACGAAGGAAGGCTGGATCAATGGTACCAGTTCGACATCTTGCAGCAAGTGTGGTTCCAAATTCGATGGTTGCATCCACCGTGCAGCAACTTCACGATCGCCAATAACTAACATATGGAGAGGGATCGAACTGTGTTGGCCAGAGATCCGTTTAATTCGGGACCAGATCAGAGAGTGGGGAGTAAAGCGGCTCAAAGAGTTCACATACTCACGCCAAGATGACCGCTTTGCTTCCTGTATCTACGTCGCACGAAAGCCCTAGCACGTCTAAATTCTATTAAATTTGTGGTGGTACTGTTACGGTTGAAAGCTCTAAATGCGCGTCGCCTCATCCGGATGGCATCCCGGCACTCGAGCGTCCACCAAGGTACTGGTGTACGCCTATGGGACACAGTGGTTCTGGGTATGCATCTTGTTGCACATTCTAGAAGGAGAGAAGCAAATGTCTCTATTGAAATTGGTGGTTGATCATAGTGTGAACAGAAAAGCACGCTGTACAAGTTCCATCGCTGTGGTCATGGTCCCAATATCGGGCTACCTTGGTAATGTAGCCAAGTGGGAAAATGATCGCTTCCCAATGAGTCCTCGTCAACCGACCATTCAGAACTGTTAACCAGCTATGGACTCACGAGGCTAAGATCCAAAGCCGAAGTAAGACCTGATGGGAGGCTAAAATGGGTACCTGCTCCAGTGTTTAATATGCAAAGAGATGTCCATAAGATGAAATCTTCCAAGAGACGCCCACGAGAGTTAGTATCAGCGCAGCCCCATACAGTGTTATGGGAATTGAAGTCTCCTAAAAGAAGGACTGGGGGCGTTAGCTGAGAGAAGAGCTTCTCCATATCATTAATTGGAAATACAACACCAGGGGAAGTACAGGGAGCACACAGCAAGAGCGCGACGGTTCAGAAGGATACGTGCGGCCACCGCCTGTAAGGTGGTTGGCAGCGCAATTTCTTTTCCGGGAAGGCTGTGGTATACAGCCAAAAGCACCCCACCATGAGCAACGGTGCTAACTAAGACATCCTTACGAAAGACAGAATAGCTCTTAATGGATATATTGTGCTCTGGTCTAAGTTTTCTTTCTTGCAGACATTCTATTGTTGGGCATTGTTGATTAAGAACTCTCTGGGGTTCTTGGGCACTCGTTCTAAAACCTCTACAGTTCCATTATAAAAAGCCTGCATTTTGGGCGGTTTAAGTGCTAAAGCATGTTTCGGGAAATATCACATATATAGCCAGTAATGGTTTCTCCATAAAGAGTCGCATGATACAATGGTGACTGGTTAGAAAATGGCGTAGGGGGTTAAAGCCGCGCTCCTTGCCCAGGAATTGAGTTCGCTAGCTCGTTTTGGCTAGGTCCCAGCGACTGGGTCCTGGGGCGAGAACGCGGAGACGCTTCCATTGGTGGGGAGCTCGACAGTGGCATTCCTCTTTTCTGGGGACCCAAACTGGGTGGAGGAGGAGGAGGTGGGCCCATCTCGTCTGACGGAGCCGGCCCTTCCACTCAACGTCGCGGCGATGGGGCGGCCGGCCTTGGGGAAAGAGACTTGTCGTCCTTTGGCGTCCACCCGTTCGGGTCCTCGCGGGCACGCCTTTCGGCTTCCTGGTGCTTGAAGCTTTCGTCGGAAATATTGATTGTGCGGTGGGTGCTGCGTGACGGTAATGGAGGTGCGGAAGCGGATGTTGAGGCTGAGAGCGAGGCCTCCCTCACGTGGAGAGGGCTGGATTCGGGAATGGAAGATGTGGGTAAGAAGGATTTGGAGGTGGTGGTGGTGGTGCCTGGAGGGATTGATGGGAGGTTGGGGGACGGATGGGTGTAGGCGGGGATTTCATGGTAGGTGGCGGTGAAGGCTTTGGCGGGGAAGACCGAACAGGCCTCTTGGTCCGTTGGACTTGAACCCACTCCCCGCTTGCGAATGTTGGCCGAGACACATCTGGTGGGTTGTCATCGAGATCACACGTGGTTGGTGGGACACCTGTGGGCTCCGGGTCGCTTGGTATTCGCTGCCTCTGTGCAGCAGGTGTCTCGAGTGGAACTCCAAAAGCTCGAAGTAGGGCTGTTATGTGTGATATTAGTTCAGATGCCTTGTTGGGTTGTATATACTGTGTGGTTGTCAAGGTAGATTTGGTTTTTGCCGAGTAAGAAATCCTGTGGTGCGATGTTTCATATAGGTCCCTGGCCTTTCTAAATGTGATCTTTCTGGTGTGCTTTATTGGTATAATCTCCATTTCTTTAATATAATTGGGGCATGAGCGGTCGTACGCGGTGTGGGGATGCCGTCCTTGACCGCAGTTGACACAGAACAGGTTTTCAGATACTCAATTTTCACCGGAATGTTCAGGGGAAGCACACCTGCTGCACTAGAGGCCGTTGCGGCAAAATTGGGTAGTGTGTCCAAACCGTTGACACTTCAAGCAACGCATGGGGCTAGGAAGAAATTATCGTACCTTAACCCGTACGTAAGGACGTAACCTACTGGTATCTCTCGAGATAAATCTTTGTTCTGTTAAATGTCAGGATAACGTTGTTTGTCTAGGAAGACAAGCAACGTATTCCGCCAGGCGTTACGGTGGAAGCACGTCGGTGTGGAGCTCCAACTTACCAGATAAGTCGTTGCAGAACAGGGCAGTGCACTAGGCTAAGCTGTGGATAGGTGTTTAGCAATTACTTATGTGAATATATTTACTTAGTTTTTATCTGATAAGTACTTTTGTAACACGCAAATTATACTATATCAACTAAGCGAGGCTGCCCAGCGCCATCTTGTCTTTAGGCGCGGCCTCGTGGCTTAGATTTCTGTAGTGTAGAGGAATAAGTTTAGGTCTTTTTGATGTTAAAGTTTAGGATAGAGTTTAGGATTTAACTGGTTGGCTTCAATTACACAGGGTATATCTCCATATATCGGGTAATTGTGGAGGCTTCTTCATTTTTTGGGTATTTTAGGATTTAGTTTTGTTCAGTTGGAGATATTACAAGTGTTTAGATATTATAAGTACATTAGAGAATACTAATACTTTCCTAACATAATTTATTTAGTTTTGAGGTGCATAGTCTCTTTGATGTTTAAGTTTAAGATAGAGTTTAATATTAAGTTCGTGGTATTCATAAGTGCTGCGTGACTGTTCATTTTCCTGTCTGGCCAGAAGAGATATCAAAAGTGATCTTGACATAGTTGTCCACTTGTCTATAAGACAATTAGATTAAACATTTAATTTCAAGAAAAAAGACACAAAAAACAAACAGTTGTTTAATAGTTTCTGCTCAGAGTGTTTGTATTCTTGAGGTAGTTAGATCATTATCTGACAGTATAGGAAGTAGCGATTTATAGTGAATAATAGTTGGCTATTTTTAAAAGTTAATTTGTGTCGGTTGTCTAACGAGTTAATTCCAATCTAAATCTAGGATGGTTTCTACCAGGATGCAGGCACTAGAGGAAGAGATTGGGTCCCTTAGAGCATAGCTTTCCAAGCTCAAGGCTGCCCTTGTTGCACAGAGTAGGCAAGATAATGCAACAAGGAGTCACTCTTGTTTAATACAACGAAGAATGGCTCTTAGATGCTCCTGGGTTTTAGACATTGCGTGAGACGAAATGTACGACCCTCAATATACCAGGAGGTGCTGGGTTTACTCAACATCAAAAGTAGCGTTAGGGATCATGCTATATTACTCAACGTTTCGGCCAGGGGCCATCATCAGGAGTGATATAAAAAATGGCAGGGTTAACAATTGAAAAAACGCGGGAAGAAAGCGTGCAAAAATACACGTGAAACACAGAAAAGCATCTCCATTGCTGCAGACACTACAAGAAACTCCAAACCAGAAATCAACTAGGTCAAGATAAAATCCTCTGAGGAAGCCCGGGCCGATGGTCCATATACATATCGACACATATATAGACATATATCGAATGTAACGCTTAATACATAAAATATAATTTATGTTCATGTAATTTTATGTGATATACCAAGACGTCGTTTGCGTGTTTAGTTGCGGCCGTAGATTACGTATGTGTAGAGATTCGAGGACCTTCAGATCAGCGTTGTCCCTGGCTGTTGCTAGAATTTCTACTTTGAAGTTTGTGTTAGTGTCGCTGTGTTCCATGTTAGAATGTTTGCCGATCATGTGTTCGCCTAAAGGTGTGTATTCTCTCCGAAGTCTGGCATCTCCCAAGTGCTCATTGTACCTATCCCTGATGCTACGCTTGGTTTCTCCGACATAAAATATTCCAAGACAGCTGTTGCACGTTATTTTATAGACTACGTTTTTTTACAAGCAAACGAAAGGAGTGGCTATGGGCAACCGATGTGCACCTCCTTTAGCAATTGCTTTTATGCACCGCCTTGAGTCGAGCTTCCTAGCGTCGCATGATTTGAAGCCAGCTCTCTACATGAGGTATATAGACGATATTTTTGGTGTTTGGACACATGGCTTGGCCTCTCTGCTCGACTTCTTTGCAGAAATTAACCAACAACACTCCAGCATCAAGTTCACCTTGGAACACACTGCTCATACCACTTCGATTCCTTTCCTCGATACGTTGTTTGTAGTTCAGGCTGATGGTAGCTACACCACCGAACTGTACTTTAAACCAATGGCAGCCCCCATCATCTTGCATTATGATTCGGCCCACCCGATGGCCACTAAAAAGGCCGTTTTAACATCCCAAATGAGGAGAGCAGCACGAGTCTCCTCCGACACTATTTCGTGCGAGCGGAGCCATGCGAAGATGAAAACCCTTTTCCTGGAAAACGGATACCCAGCACATCGGGTACACTCCGCCGCTCGTGCTGTCCACCCTCACAACAGGAGTAGGATAAGTGGGCAACGTCGGCATCGAGCATGTAGCAATCCCAACTACGTCTACATGAGACTTCCTTTTGTCGATGACCAACTATGTCGACAGGTTAATGCAGCTATCCGTTCGTCTCATCTAGATCATGTTAGGGTAGCCTGGACTAGCGGACCTACACTGAAATCTTACCTGGTCCGCTCAGCCCTGGAATTGTCGCCATGCCCTGCTGGTAGACGAACATGCCACACCTGTAGTAACGGGCTCAAAGGTAGATGCACGCGAAAAAACGTAGTCTATAAAATAACGTGCAACAGCTGTCTTGGAATATTTTATGTCGGAGAAACCAAGCGTAGCATCAGGGATAGGTACAATTAGCACGTGGGAGATGCCAGACTTCGGAGAGAATACACACCTTTAGGCGAACACATGATCGGCAAACATTCTAACATGGAACACAGCGACACTAACACAAACTTCAAAGTAGAAATTCTAGCAACAGCCAGGGACAACGCTGATCTGAAGGTCCTCGAATCTCTACACATACGTAATCTACGGCCGCAACTAAACACGCAAACGACGTCTTGGTATATCACATAAAATTACATGAACATAAATTATATTTTATGTATTAAGCGTTACATTCGATATATGTCTATATATGTGTCGATATGTATATGGACCATCGGCCCGGGCTTCCTCAGAGGATTTTATCTTGACCTAGTTGATTTCTGGTTTGGAGTTTCTTGTAGTGTCTGCAGCAATGGAGATGCTTTTCTGTGTTTCACGTGTATTTTTGCACGCTTTCTTCCCGCGTTTTTTCAATTGTTAACCCTGCCATTTTTTATATCACTCCTGATGATGGCCCCTGGCCGAAACGTTGAGTAATATAGCATGATCCCTAACGCTACTTTTGATGTTGAGTAAACCCAGCACCTCCTGGTATATTGAGGGTCGTACATTTCGTCTCACGCAAGGAGTCACTCCGCAGCAGAGACATCATATGCCCAGGTGGTCGCAGGCCACCAGGTAGCTCAGGCCTCCCTACTGTGGTGATGGCTGGGATTTCTCTAGAGGAGAGTGTTAATATTGAACAGAGGAGGGGTAGTTCTGGTAGGTCACAGGAGGGGAAATGGCATGAGGTCATGAGGTGGAGGATTTGGAGACGCGAGCCTAAGGAAAGGGTCAGTGAGTGGCAGGTGGCAGGTGGTAGGAGTGGGAGGAAGCCTAGTCGAACTGCTCGACAAGCGGGCATAGCAATATCGAATGGATTCCAGGCACTATCTTGCGCTCAGGATAGTAGTAGTGAGGATACGTTATTGGTCGTAGGTGATTCTCGTGTGCGACATTTATATCTGGTATTTTGTAAAGGTAAGAGGGACAGGAGGTGCATCATCAGGCCTGGTGCCAAGGTTAAGGACCTAGTGCCAGTGATGGCACAGGCCACCAGTGATCACCAGCTTAGTACAGTTATAGTACAAGTAGGGGTGCATAACATAGGTCCTGCTAGGAGTGAGGAGCTGCTGCAGGACTATAGGGCCCTTCTGGCCACCCTGAAGGGTAGCAATAGGAGAGTCATTGCAACTGCGATTTTCCATAGGGCTGGAGCCTCCCCTGAGTGGAGCTCTAGGCCACTGGCAGCCAATGTCAGGGTAAGTAAGCTCTGCCAGGGTAAGCAAGCTCTGCCAGTGAATTAGGTTTCACATTTGTTGATGAGTAGTGCAGGTTTTATGGATCCTGGGACCTCTATCAGAGGGATGGCCTGCACTTCTCCAAGAAGGAGGTTCATGTGTTAGACAACGTGTATGAGCATGTCCTTCAGGGAAACTAGGAAATGGGGTGGGGAGGGATGAAATTGCATCGTCATATCAGGGATATTCCAATGGCGTCAGCCAAGGCAATAGAAAAGCAAAGTCAGCAAATAGAGACAGCAGTAGTTCAAGGAGGCAGAGTGATAGGTCATCCAGTGATAAAAGAACTCCTCGGCATGACAACGCCAAAGGTGGGTATGGAGCACATGTTAAGTGTATGATGCTTAATGCTCAGAGTATCCGATCCAAATTTGATGAGTTCAAGTGTTATGTTGCTCAGGAGGAACTAAATTGTGTTTGCATTTCCGAGGCATGGGTCAGTGAGGGGTATTTTGGAGATCAGTAGAAACTTTCGGAGGAAGTGCCTTAGTCTTGGTGAATTTAATATGAAAGGATATGAAAATGTTGGTGTTGGCTCCCCATCATGCAATGTGTTTAGGAAGTGCCTTGAAGAGGACCTGTTCTTTATGATGCAATACAGATGTCATTACTAATGATGCAATACAGATGTCAGATCCGCCATTTGACCTCAGGTCACCTATATAGGAGCACTTTATTAGGTCATTACCTGCTCCAGTTACCGGAACCGGGCTCCCATCCCAACTGCTCCGTTGGGCGGCTCGGCACAATCGGGTTCGCAAATAAAGGAGTGAAATACATGAATAAAGTATTGAAATGCACACAATGACAAACAGTAGATTTCTGGATGTATACGGAGTAACATGTAAAGTGACATCAATCGCATGACAGTCATTTGAATTAATGCACATTCCAGTTGACCAAGTTTGGTTCCATTAGCCTATCATGAACTTGACCTGACTTGACCTCGGCGACCTAACATGACTTTTAAATTATATGGCATAACAATATGTATCAAACAAGTCCCTAGTGTTGTCAAGACAACTTCCCTATTGCCAATATACGGGAAGCGCATCAGCGCCGATTTGTTGTCTGGCGCTGCGAATTGTTTTTACTTTAACGGCCCCTAACTTGACAACTTCTCGGCCGATTTTCATTTTTCTTGCTTTACACAATGCGCCGGTCATTTCCAAGCAGGTACGCGAAAAATTTGTCGTATATACGGCGGTACAATATGGAGTTATGTACGAAGAATCGGAAGGATTGGCGGATTTCGCCATGCCCCCTCTAGGGCGTGTGTTAACCTGTTATGAACTTGACCTGACTTGACCTCGGTGACTTGACATGACTGTGGAACAATGTAGCATGACAATGTACATCAAACAAGTCGCTAGTTTTGCCAAGAACACTCCATTTTTGCTAATATAAGGAAAGCGCATCAGCGACGATATTTGTGATCTGGCGCTGAAATAATATTTTGACTTTAGCGACCCCTAACTCGAATAATTTTCTGTCGAATTTCATTTGTCTTACCTCAAACAACGCGCCGGTCATTTATTGGCAGGTACACAAACAATGGCGCATACCGACCGGTAAAATCTGGACTTATCTACGAACAATCGGAGGGGTGGGCGGATTTCGCCCGCCCCCCTCCAGGGCGCGTGTTAAATCAGTGTTTACATTGGAAACCCCAAAACCTATTTTTTTTTTTTTTTTTTTTTTTATTTTTTTTTTTTTTTTTTTTATTTTTATTTTTTTTTTAATTAAAAAAAAAAAAAAAAAAAAAGAAGGGGTTGTTAAAAAAATGTAGGGGGGGGGGGGGGGGGGGAAAAAAGGAAGGATTTTCCCCTATTCTAAAATTTTTTATAATTTTTATAAAAAATCAAAACATTAAAAAAGGAAATGTATTTATATTTAAAAAAAAGAAAAAGAGGGTTGAACACGATAGGTCAGTAAATCTCCATCCTAGTCTGCAAGGTACTCGAATCAGTTATCAAGTAAAAAACAGTTGATTCAAGAACTCAACAAAGGGCGATGATGCCTCACAAATTTGGATTAACTGTTATTGATGTAGCATATCTTGACTAATAAGACTTACAAGGTACATACGGGGGCATTCATAATGTCCACAGTTCACAGTGTCCACAGCTCACAGTGTCCACACTGTGTCCACAGTTCACAATGTCCCATGTTCATAACTTCCACAGCTCACAATGTCCACAGTTCATAATGTCCACAGGTCATATGTCCACAGCTCACACTGTCCACAGATCACAATGTCCACAGTTCATATGTCCACAGTTCATAACGTCACAAGTTCATAAAGTCCACAAGTTCATAATGTCCACGAGTTCATAATGTCCACGAGTTCATACTGTCCACAGGTCATACTATCCACAGTTCATAATGTCCACAAGCTCGAGTTCATAACTTCCACACGTTTATTATCTTCGCAGTTCATAATGTCCACAGATCATAGTGTCCACAGTTCATAATGTCCACAGTTCATAACATCCAAGCTCACAACCTCACAGCTCACAGTGTCCACAGTTCATAGTATCCACAGGTCACAATGTCCACACGTTCATAATGTCCACAGTTCATAATGTCCACAGGTCACAATGTCCACACCGTTTCAGCGAAAATATGCTGCGTGAAATCATTTTCGACCTTATCACTGGCGGCGCGGCAAACCGGCAGGCTAAAACCTCTGGTTCACTATTGTTAACAGATGGCAGGTCGATCATTCCGCGTCTGCAGGGCGATGAATTATTCGAGATACGTTTTGGAATCAGAGTTGATATTGGCCTGGTTTCATCTTGAGCCTGACGTTTCTTAGTTAACATTGATGCATACGTACGTAAATACAGCTACTCTGTGCTAAATTCTTAATGCAATGGATATGGTCTTAACCTCGCATTGGTGACGTCCAATCCTCATTCGTATTGGTAGTTGTTTCTAAAGCCAACCGGCTAACTTTTGTTTCTGATCGAATGACATGTAGGTTGGTGGATGCATTCGACCATCGGCACTTGCTCATGCTATAAATTGTAAGACAATATACCTGATATACCTAAAGTTATTGTGATATTTTCATCGGCTGCCAGGCACAACCGACGATTTGCACCACACGACTGCTAATCGACAAGAATGTAGCTTACAAACGTCTATTAAACCTAAAGTCATCTGCCTAAACTTTACTTCAATGACTCCTAGTTCCGCAGTAACACGGGTCATGTTTGCATTAGTAGACGCACGCTGGCAGATGTTACGCCACACGTTCAGCAATGACACCAACATTGACGCCCTGAGCCTTGAGCCCCCAGTCGGCGCGATTTTTGGTCCGGTGCGTCGATTTGTAAGCCTCAATGCAATTTGTTTTAAACTCTACTGAATATTTTGAAGGCTCCTTGGTTTTTATTGCTACAAACTAAACTATTCCGGAACCCTGTGTAAGCCTTGAGGCCACGGTGCATTTTTTCAAGTTCCATCGCGATTTTTTTGGAGGATGGTGACGACGAGTTATTCCCAGCGGTTTTGTTTTGAGATTGAATGGCTCATTCAATCTAACTACAAGATACCGTCCCAGTCTTCGTAACACCTAGCCCTACACCCAGCCGGTTTTATCTTTTATCACAATGTTTTGCAATGTCCTTTCCGCAGCATTTTGAAAGCAAATATGATGTCAAAGGACCCAAATGGCACAGTCCAGGTGACAGCTTGCGAGGTTGTCATGTAAACACATTAAATAGCCGTGAAAAATAGGAGTAGGGAGATCGGGTCTAGTTGATGCACGGGATGGTTGATAAAACAGCATTTTCTCCGAAAGCATGAAGCCGGTTGTCATGGCTACTGCTGCTACTGTTGCTACGGACACCCTCTTCTCGTGCAAAAACAAGCCGAAGTATTTCGACCCGGGACTACAGAATGGTAACGATGTGACACATTTTTAGACCGAAAGTACAATTTAAATGCCTTTGCTTTGCCCTTAATTTATAATTCGCCGTCCACTTGGCTACTTTTTAAGTGTCGGCTATCACTCTATGTTCCCTCAACTTTGCGACCGTGAAATGTTAGATTCGTGCTTAACATGCAGCCTGCTTCAACGTTTTATGGATTGGAAAGGGAACAAAATGACCATACAATTGCCTACTTGTATTAAGGTGTCCCTTATTAAGTAGCCTTTATTAAGTAGCCTTGTATTAAGGCTACTTTTAAGTGTCGGCTATCACTCTCATGTACCCTCAACTTTGCGACCGTGAAATGTGTCTAGATTCGTGCTTAACATGCAGCCTGCTTTAACGTTTTATGGATTGTAGATGGAACAAAATGACCATACAATTGCCTACTTGTATTAAGGTGTCTGCTAAAGCTGTATAAAGATATCTAAGGAATGAACGTTTGACCATTCCATAAGTAGCATAAACCATCAGCTATGGTCAGTCAAGACTCAAGACTCACACCAGACTTATTACAATAAGCATGAAACATGGACTTTGAAAAGGCGCACACCAGTACCACCTATATGCACAACATAGTGTACTTAACCTACATTATATCAACTTAACCTATCATTAGTAACGATTTAACCCTATTGTGGGGTAAGTTGATGAACCGATAGTTGCGCGGTGATTTGCTCTCTGATGGAAAGCAGAGGGCGCCACGAAAACAAAATATCGTGATGATACCAGGTTTAGGCTTGGCGTAGATGTAGCTATCTCCTCGCTACCCTTCCAAAGCGATGAGTTATGTTGAGTTTCGTCACAATTGTATCAACTAGACCCGGTTTCCCTTACCCAATGATTGCAACAATGACATCATTAATTAAGGACTGCTTCACCTCATGGGAAACTTTTGTCATAAACATCGTAGCAAGACAGAAGAACATCAGCTTATCACACGAAGTTACCAGATAAGCATAGTAGATGCTATGTCAAAGTACCCACACATCCAAAAATAGCCAGACTTCGGCCACTTTATTGTAGACATCGGGTATTGAAGAAAAAAAGTTTTACTAACTGTAAAAATCAAGCATGTATTTGGAAGATGATGAGGCCCTGCCATCCCGACTTTCAAGTTGGAGGGCAGTTTTCCATACTGGCATCACAGTGTCTACAATGATGATGTCTTTCACCTCATTAAACTGTAAAATATACAATAAGTAGTACCGATATCATATTACATCCTAAGCGATCACCACAGCTTCATTGCGTTAATTCTTGCTTTATTTGTGGTTAATAAGATGGATTTCAAATTTTAAATATAACTGATTGTTCTAGTTTTTCTGACTATAGGGTACCATTCAAATTGTCATGCTCGAACAACTTCGATTTACACTCTCAGCACGAACTGACGTGTACATTACGATGCCTGTTGCCGATGGTAGCACGAAATAATTGTGATCTCGCACCAGCCCCAGCATCATTTGAAGTTCCCCTTCTGAAGCATTTTCATTGCCCAGATGGAAGTAGATTAAAAGACAGCTTTTTTGTTTAACGCGACACGGAGATGAGTCGCGTTTTTGTTTTCACCGTAAATATAAACTAAATCCGCTCCCATTGCTAAAATACTTCTTCGGGGGCAGGATTTACGCCCGCGCATAAGTTACTGACATAGAAAAACGTTTTCATGTGACGACAAATGCGCTGTTTAAGGTAGTTTAAGGTAAGGTAGCTGCGCTGTTTAAGGTATAAGTTTGAATTATCGCGGCCCATGCAAACTGAGTAACTGATTGTATTAATTGGCTTACATGTTCTCCTACCTTTCATTATACATATGTGTATCGACATTAAACCAGTAAACCACGTCGCAAGCCATTACATTCTGGTATCAGTCTTCAACAGCCCAATCAAGCTGCGCTGGGAAGCCACGCATCAAACCCCCTAACGACCGCAAGATATAGTTCCTCGCCCGCCCGATCCAGTGAATGTGACGTTCCCAGTGGCGTCTTCAGCTTGATCTCCAAGGACACCTCCACATTAAGTGGCAAGGAAAAGATGATGCGCCAACAGCGCAACAGCATACAGATCTGAAGATACTGTACACGTTGACAAAGTGATGTATAATTCAACAACTGTGTCCGCCACTGCAGTCGTCCGATTCCCAGCCTGCATTGGCCGGGCGCTCGACGTCCGGCCCGGCTCAGAGGTGACATCGCGAAACAGAGTCTCTGGGACGGCTGCCGGGCGTCGGGCGGTAAAACGCTGCTAATCCTGCAAATCTGAATTTAACGTCGGCAAACACGAGGCACCAGAACAGCGAATGCGAGCCTATACCTAACATATACATATATTTAAATACAGGTCTATATCTTCATCTACACACACACACTACACACACACACATACACACACACACACACACACGCACACACACACACAGCGCATACACAGCAACGCCACACACACGCGCACACACACGCGCACACACGCGCAACATACACATACACATACACACACACAACATACACAACACACACACACACATACACAACACACAATCACACACACACACATACACACACACACACACATACACAACACACACACACACACACATACATACACACATACACACACACATACACACACATACACACACACACACATACACACACATATATATGTAACACATAAACTGTAACAGTTTATGTGTAACACATAAACTCTGATGTACTGTGGAGTTGTCCTCTTTCCAATAAGCTGCAAAGGGATGAACCGTCACTCGAGGAGCGTACCAACGATAACTCTGTCCCTCATCCAGTACAACCCAGGCATAGTTATCGACAAAATCGCCTACAACTACTGCCTCGCCCACACGACTGACTCCTTCAAGTCCTGAAAAGTACGCCCTGTTCCTTGGACACACTATGATGTCTGGTCAGACTGCGGATCTTATTAGACAAGGTCGTCATAAACGCGTCACGCAGCTCAATATGATCGAGCAATGTACAACGATCAGTTGTAGCTCGCTGTTTGTACATGATGGTGTCCTCCATGTTCATGTTGTCCTCGTACTCGTCCTCTACTAATCCTAAGAAGGAAAGGACGCCCTGCTCCCTGGGGAAATTGAGGCCGTTTTCCATCATACATGTTTCGTACGAAGGAACCATAAAGGATTATGGTTCCTTCGTAATGTCGCACCATTAGCTTCGAATTCTGGTGATAGGTTGCAGGATGCTGGGATGCTGGGATCTTTCCTCAGCGCAGCAAGACAATTAACACATAGCAGATATCCATTTCCGACGCGTTCGTCATTCACCACTTGGAATAAATGAGCAGATAGCGTTCGCAAATTCTTCTTGATACGTGTTTGTGCTTCTGAACGGATCACAGCAACGCTACACCATTTTTCAGTAAAATATACACGGCCAGCGCAATGTCTCGGTATTAACGCGCTATCCTCACTCAACGACTGACAGTAATGTTACAGTCCTTGTTTCGGCCCTACTGATGATAACCATTGTCATCGATACCTCATCTCCTATTTCACCCCTTCCCGACATGATGCTCCCACCGTCGTCCCATAACAGTCGCTGTTTAAATCTCGACCGACCGTTATCAGTTTCGAGGTCGACTAGTGCGATTGACCGCGCGAACCGCAACACAAAGGTGGGGTACAAAATATGAATTTAATGATTTTGCCAATCATTCTCATTAACTACGTAACAGGCATACATTGAATATTTATTTAGCTGTAAATCAGCACCTATCTCACTACATACTATGGGTACAAGACGTCTTGACATTACCATGTCCACCTCACTGATGTATTTAACCTGAACTGGATAGGTGACCTGGGAACTGAGGTCATGAAATCGGGCACGTTCGGATTCATCTCATCATGCTGATAAGTGCGTATCTCAAATCATAGCCCTAGAGCTGGGGTCAATCGCTACAAAAGAGACGACCACTAACAAAACGCGAAAATGAATAAACCTGGTAAAATGGAGAAAATAGAGTAGTTATCAGGATATAAAAATAATTTTTATTTTTTGCTTCGAACGTCAATCGATAACCCCTATAGTAAATGTGGTTACAAATGTGAATATCAAGTGGCTTGGGTCAGGGCGGTCACGTGACCTGAGGTCAAATGGCCAAAGTTTTGAAATGTGTTCAAAATTAAAAGCAGATCCCAGGTATAAAACGAAGAGGTCTTTGCGATCCTACAGATATACTATATGTCTATGCTAGGTTTTAAAGTACTGAAGATGATCGCTCTCAAATATTGACCGCAATGTGGCTATCAAAATTGCAGGTATATCTCGAGGTCGCTGCCAGTATGAAGCTAAAACTTTCACAGTTGATTCAACACCCACGACTACCATATGCACCCACGTAGGTTGAAATCGCTCGCATGGCGGTGTCACCCGTTGGTTGTTTGGTGCTGGACCGCCCCAACTGTTTAAAGGTGGATGATGCCTTTATTATGTTAAATATGCTTTTAGCTATCACTGTAATTAGGAATGCATTTACGGAATTTTTGACGTCGAAGAAGTGGCATGTGCGTACTGGATAGCCATAGCACATCACTTCGTGCGTATATTTATGGCAGTCGCCCACTAAATCAGACATAGTTGTCAGGATTTGAAGACGGAGTCTAATCTGAATATTTTGGGGCAGCCGGAGTTAGGCATGGAGTCCACCCAACTTGTAAGAGTTGCCCTGAGGTGGAATGGAGTCAGAATATACACCACCTCTTGTGATTCAGAGTTTAAGTCGACTCCGATTAATTGCAGGTGTATATATATATATATATATATATATATATATATATATATATATATATATATATATATATATATATATATATATATTTAAAGTATATATATCCAATTTTCAGTTTAAAAACACAGGCTATATCAGGTTGCCCCTTTCCCATTCAGACCCGAGTTGTCTCCCTTTCTATTCTGATATGTCATCCGTAATCTCTGGACGTGGTTATGACCAATACCAATGCGGATTGCCGGTATTTATTTTTATCCACCACGCTTCGGCCGACGTAATTTGTTCTGATGGCTCAAGCCCTTCATTTGTTCAATGTTCATACATGTGCCAGCCCAATGACCTGATTAGATGGCATAGAATACTGCTTGGCGCTTAGCTAAATGAGATGATTTTGAGCTTTAGCTGAATACTTCCACCGGCGATCCGTTGACGGATAGGACGTCAGCGAGCCAACACGAAACCAACTTGTGAATAGGTTAGCGGTCACGGGAGAAACGATGACTTCCTTTGGCGAGTGGCTTGTTTGCTATATGAGGTTCATCATGAACTTACTCAGCCAGCCAAATGCTGCAAGTGACGGGCGAGCCCAGATGTTGCATATGCAGCCCCAGTAAAAGGCTGAGGTCAACGGAGTGTCATCGGGCGTGTCCAGCGTCCTAGGAACGCGAGAATAAAATGAGGTTGGGGACAAGAGCAAAGTCGAGTTTTAAGAAAACGGTAACCGTGTTGCTTCTCACTGGTGACGGGTTCATGGGTCATATAATCACATGGGAAAACCTGACCATCTGCCAACCAGCCTGTATTTAGCACACAATGTTGTCTATACGTTTGCGTATATGCATCAACTGTTGTTTTTCACTGCCGTGTTCTACATTGTGTGGGCTCGAATCCCGCTACCAACTGCTGAACCTCTCCCATTACGGGCACGGCGTGAGAAATGCCTACGCTAAAGGAACATTGCATTTGAACACTTCCTTAATTAACATATTAATTCTGATTATTGTTAAATGCTGCTTCTGTTTCATTATCTTTGCGACACCGTTGTGTGGAGGGTGGGGGTCCGGCAGTGAGTTCTGTCAATGACAGGGGAATTCTCCAAACTCAGAGAAACCCTGGTTCGCTGTTTACACGTCGGCCTTTTGGGTTCGATTTTTAGATACATCGCCATGGGGTTAATATTAAGATTTCACGAAAAATAGGGGTGCCATGGCGCCCACGCCCCTTGCCTATGCCTTAACCAATGCTCCTATACGTATGTCTAGGTATACACCCGCGGCTATGACGTCGTTTATAATATCCCTCGAATATGATAATAATGTTATAACACTATGAATATATGATACTATTATATACCTGTCGTATTTTAACGCCAGCCACATTCACAAAAGAAATGTACAATTGTTGTACCACGGTTGCGGCAGCCAGTACCGAAATAGTGCCCGCTTGAGTGGCCGCCGGGCTGACAATGTTGATACTTTTCCGCTATCAGGGAATTTTGGCCGAAATGGGCTGAAATTCGATACCAGTGCCGGCACCAGTGAAACGCGCCGATTCTTTGTCGGTATCCATACAACTAGCTTAACGATGACATCGTTGCAAGACATTGCTAATGTGCAACATATAAAATGGTCGATCTCAGAGTGAGCTTAGGCAGGTGACCTATGATGGATTTTCGGCGCTAAATATCACTTCAAGTGTTAGTGGGAGACTAGGTCCTATAATAGTCATCCGCTCGCATAAGATGACCACAACATATAATTTATATCTGGGAGAGTGACAGCATATGGTGGAAGACCTAAAAGCACCGCCAAAGGATCTAGTACACCCTTCCGGTAAATGATGCGTTACCGTTTCTAATCTAGCCGTATCTACCTAACCATTTACCATTTTATCCCTTCGCCTTTCTGTTCGAACTCTGACGCCAACCCGGCCTTTATTTCCAACCAGCGTGATATTAGTTCTCCAGAGGCTTCATACATTTCACCGATTTAAAGGCGTATTCCAACTTTTGTCAATTTTGTGTGCTTGTGGCGGCAGAAGAGGAACCGCTGTTAAAATATTGCTCACCAATATTACTGCATCGGAAGATTAGTTTTGACCGTTCCAAAGGCGCACGAAGATTTGTGCAGCAATCGCGCATGACGTGCTTACCCATGTGTTTGTTATTCTGCAGTTGTGATCGTGGTAACTATTTTGACCCACTGAAGAGAGATATTGATAGATTTGTCTTGGAAAAACTAGATATCCGAGATATAGGAGTGGGGATGTCTACGAAGCATTTCGCTAATAATGCATTTTACTGTGTTTGTGCACTCACTTTTGCTAACATCTAGTTGCATTGGTGTAGACGTTCGTTAGGCCCGTGGACGTACACAAAGGACCGCAAACTTTCAGAGGTGCAGCACACTTTGGGAATGGTCCCGGCACATGCGTAATTGCCCGTAAACGCTTGTGAATTCCCGTAGATGTTCGTAATAACCATTTCGGAACTTGAATTATATAAGAGATATCATCTTGACACTTTCAACGTAAACAGGCCCCCAACCGTCAATAATCCCCACCAGATTTCATGCCATTCGGTTTAGAAACAAAGTTAGCGGGTCGACCTCTTGAGAGTCCCACCAAAATGAAGGAGAATTGGAAAGCTACCAATGAGTACACTATCTACACTCGGGTAAATTTTATTTAAGAAGTTATTCACAATAGTCGGTCGATCTATGATCCATCGATAATGACTGAACACATCAGGCTCAAAACCAACCATCAGGTACAAAAATATCCAACTTCGATCACAGGACACGTATCTGGTATGAATTCCTCGGCCTCCCACATTTTGCACGAACTCATCGACCTGCCATCTGTTGACGAGAGTTGAACTAGAGGTTCCTAAATTTACCGGTTTGCTACGCCAGTACGATAAGGCTGAAAATGATTTCACGTAGCATATTTTCGCCGAAACGGTGTGGACATTGTGATCTGTGGACATTATGAACTGTGGACATTATGAACGTGTGGACATTGTGACCTGTGGATACTATGAACTGTGGACATTGTGAACTGTGGAAGTTGTGAGCTGTGGATATTATGAACTGTGGACAATATGAGCTGTGGACATTATGAGCTGTGGACATTATGAACTGCGAAGATATTAAACGTGTGGAAGTTATGAACTCGAGCTTGTGGACATTATGAACTGTGGATAGTATGACCTGTGGACATTATGAACTCGTGGACATTATGAACTCGTGGACATTATGAACTTGTGGACGTTATGAACTTGTGGTACTTATGAACTGTGGACACTGAACTGTGGACATTGTGATCTGTGGACAGTGTGAGCTGTGGACATTATGACCTGTGGACATTATGAACTGTGGACATTGTGAACTGTGGAAGTTATGAACATGTGGACATTGTGAACTGTGGACACTGCGAGCTGTGGACATTATGAACTTGTGGACACTGTGAGCTGTGGACACTGTGAACTGTGGACATTCTGATATGTCACCACCCCATACACGGTTAATGATATAACTTCAGGCCCATGGTATTTCAGATTGCATCTTAAAATGTACAGTTGTGGCTTTCAGATACACAACAAAGAGTGATGCTAAATGGTACAGTCATCATGGCAAAATGTTCTTAGTGGAGTCCCTCAGGGGTCAGTACTGGGTACACTACTGTTCATTATATTGGTAAATAATATTTAGAGTGACCTAATCAGTAAGGTTTTTAAATTTGCGGATGATTTGAAAGTCTGTAGGGCAATAACAGGTCAAAATGAGCATATCTTGCTGCAAAAAGACTTAGACGAACTTGTGAAGTGGTCCGAAGAATGGAAAGTGAAATATAATTTTGATAAGTGCAAAATCATGCATATGGGTAAGCATCATATGAAGGCTCCATACTTGATGGGTGACCAAGTGCTATCAGTGACTCAACAGGAGAAGGATTTAGGTGTTATTCTAAACACAAAATTGGGGGCATCAGAACAGGAACCAAGGAAGCCAGGAAGAAGGCACTGAGAATGCTTGGGGAAATAAATAGGAATGTATCATCCAGAAGTGAGGAAGTCATCAGGAAGCTTTACTGTGCATATGTCAGGCCACATTTGGAATACTGCATCCAAGCGTGGTCTCCTAGCTATGACAAATATTGTTGGCTTTTAGAGAGAGAGTACAAAAGAGGTCTACCAGAATGGTTAATGGTATAAGTAACCTGGAACATGAGGAAAGATTGAAGAAATTGAATATGTTCTCACTTAGATATAGAAGGCTGAGAGGAGATCTCATCGAGGTCTTTAGATTTGTCCATGGTCTGGAGAGGGGATATCTTGAGGAAATGTTTGAATTTAACAGAAACGATGCAATCAGAGGACAGCAATTCAAAACTAATGTTAACCACAGCAGAACAAGGTTAAGACAGTCTTCCTTCACCAACAGGGTAGTAGAACACTGGAACCAGCTGCCAGAAACCATTGTAAGTAGCAGCACATTGAACGTCTTTAAAAACAGCATAGACAATCATTATAAAAATAGAGGGCTTGCTTTTCAGTTTTACAGGGAGGGCTGATCGACGGATTTGGTGGGCAACTGGTTGAGTGTACACAGTGGAACCAAGAAGGGCCCTTGTGGCTCATAGTTGTACTAATCTTTTATGTTTTTATGTCTTTATGTCTTTGTCATAATGAGATCTGCCCCTCTCTTTACTTTCATTTTCCTCGCGCCAATCATACCAACGTTTGAGAGACCATCCACTGTTTCGTCCTCGGACACATCCCTTAAATCAAAGCAATTTATAATCCCCCCGCGAGGTGATTTTGGGTTTATGAGGTTCTACAGTGATTTCGATCGTTTCTTTCTTCTTCTTGCCGTCCTTTCGCGCACCGTACACGAACTCGGACATTGTAAGTGCACCACCTGCCTGCCCTGCGTCAGCAAATTCCGCCTCCAGTGCATCGTCCCTCAACTTCTGGCAATTCACAATCTCACCGAATCTGTCGCATCCTTCTTTCCTCTCAAATGGGGATAGAGACGCAAGACTTTTATGTTTTCCTCTGAAGACGAGGACTCAAGGGCCGGGGGAACGTCCGATGGGGCGGTCTCGACCTCCAAGAAGGGAGGGGTTGGTCTAGCCCTTACGGGAGGAGCCAGGAAGGATTTTTTGGTTAGTGGATGCCATGAAATGTTGTTTCGGTTCCTCGGGCGCCCCATCCCATAGGGGCCCTACTGGGGGGACGCCTGGGTCCCGCGGACGGGAGGTCGCCGGTCGCCCGAGGAGCTATACGGGGCAGGCGGCGCTTTCGGCCGGCCGGGAGCGATAGACTCACCACCCCGACCGGACTCCAGCACCGCTCACCACTTGACACCAGCCGGCCGGGTCGGCAGACACTGGGAATAATCCCAGGTCCAGGGCTCGAGGCACCTAGCCACTTGGCCCGCGTGAGGCCCCACGGGCCCGCCCGCCCCTCCGGGATATCAGGACCAAAGAGGTGTGTTGGTCCCCCGTCACAACTAGCACCGTGCGACGGGGGACCTCAACCTCCAGGACTCCGTCAACCCCGAGGGACGGGCCGAGGGGGCGCGGCTACCCCGATAAAACTGAGCTGGTGGGCATGACCGGGGAAGTTGTCCTGCCTGCGCATAATAGGGATAGTTTGTGTTACAGGGCCAGATGAAGGACATGGATGTTGGGAAGAGATAGGCATTGGAATGAGATGTATGGACCGAAGGACGAGTGAGGCACTCTTGGTCTCACCCCTCGCCGGTATGATGGTCGTCGGGTCATTGGAGCACTCAATCCCCCTCCATGGTTAGGTGATGCCTCATCGGGGGGGGGAGAGCCGCCATTTCGTTGGGAAATACAAACTTCACAATATATAAGCATTTCATGTTAGCATAGTTTTATCATAGAAATCAGTCCAAGACAAGAATATCAACACCATTGAAATACATTTTTGTTATACAAGAAAGGAAATTTGACAATGCAGGTGCATGCCATCCCACCAAAACATCAGATGGGAAATGGTTTTGGGTGTGGTGGTATATGATGAAGAATAGCATGCAATTATAATCAATGAAAGGTGATGTAATTTGATCTAACCTAGCCTACTGATGTTGGATGGCCTAACACCGACCGATGTTGAGTCACATAAACACAATGCTTTTGGATTGCTTCAAGCCTACGGATGTTTGATTGCCTAATATGATTTTAAATTGTGATTTCCAAAAGAAATGGTAGAGGAAGACGTCAGCCTTCCTCAGCCGCCGGCTGACAGCGACCGACGTGCAGACAGCGGGTCAGGCGTGCACGGCCCAGTTCGCGGACCGCCGACAGGTAATTTCCATAGTGGCCAGATCAGGTCGCGAGTGCTGCCGTTGCTATATTCGCTCCCGAAGCCATCCCCGTTGGCTCCTGCTACGTCATTTGCTCGGGTGGTATCTGAGCCGAGACCACCATCAGTGTCCTCTGGCGTGTATTCTCCCTTGCCACCCCGGTTCAGGACACAGGATCGAGTTCAAGCCGCGCTGCGACAGAGACGGTCACCACGTGTGCGCCGACCACTCGTCCACTGCCGCTGCGATGCGAGTGATTAATGAACGCAGCGAAGCCACAAGCGGAGGATTCTTATATTGTTAGTTCATGACGTTTTTTTTCGCTAGCCATAGTTCCCTCACTGGACCGGCGTGAGTTGCCTGGGAATTTCTGTACCGGTAGCTGGGAGCAAGCAGTCGGCAGTTTTTAGTAGTTATTGGCGTCACTGCGCGGCCATCGGTCGGCCATGCAGGTAAGTGTGCTGCCGCCGCCGTTACTTATGTTATCAGTTCGCGATGCATTCGTACATTAAATACGTATGCGCAAATACACGTGAAAGTTGTACTATGAATATATTCGTACGCGATATATTCGTATTCGGTGAGTTGTATGAACCACGCAAGAAGGATGCTACATATGCAGTTGGGTCGAAGGTGCTATTTGTATGCAATTTTCCAATGTGTGACTTGTATTCACAAGGTCAGGTGTAGCAAAGCAAGCTTCCTGCATACAGACATAGCGAACAGATTCCAGTAGCGGGCATAGGCAAACAGTCCCTGCCACAACAATTATTTCCACAATTATCCACCAATGTATGCAGACTGCATATGCACCCGTAAACCAAACGTGCACATTCAATCATGTGTAGGCGTATGGTTAACCCTAGTCCATATGCTTCCATACTTATGGATCGGGAAGCAGATCTTGACAAATAAATTTACAAGTTGCAAAGGGCAGCGCATTTGCAGTGCCCTTTGCGGCCCAATGGTGCAGATTGCTTTGGTACCCTTAATTCACCATATATAGGAGCCTCTTGCTCCCGTTATATGGGGCCTCCTGTCGGTGGCGGGTCCAAGGAGGGAAGTTGGGGCATCGCCCCTCCTCAGTTGAAGGTAGCATCCCTTGAACCAGGAAAATGCGTCCCTTCGCGAAGTCTCGAGTGCACCTCATCATCGAATTTTCAAGCCAGAGGCGCCCCTCGGCAGGAAAGGCACCCCGCAAGATACTTTCGCGGTGGTGCCGCTCCAGACACGTGTCCCCTCCCCCAGATGGCAATTCCCGAATCCTCCCCTGCCTCCTGTAGCAGCTATGAGTTTTCCGTGGCGGCTATGGGATCTCTTGTCGCGCAGCCGCCACGGAATCACATCGCGGGCCAGAACAAGCTGAACAGAGGACCTTGAAAAATACGCTGGAGCCCTAAAAATCGCACTAAAGCCACTAAAAGTCGCGCATGGGCCCCTGAAAATGATGCTGGGACCCAAAAAATTGCATCAATATACTGGAAATCACATTTAACACGCGCCCTGGAGGGCCTCTGAAACTTACGCGCACTGGAGGGGGGGGGGGGGGAGGGGCGGATTCCACCCCCATAGGATCTCGGCTCCCATTAAGGCTAGAGCAACGAAATTCGCAGGGCGGATGGGCACGATAGTTATCTCTATTGTGTGCAAGTTTCGTGACCTTAGGTAAATATCTTCAAGGTCAAATGATGTCAAAATAGCAAACTTTTCTGGTTTTGCGTGGCTTGGCTTCTCATTGTTATGGTTCGCTGTGATTGTGTTCAAATGCTTCAAATTTGCCATTAATGATGCTTTGGGCATTACTAATGATTCAATACATATGCCAGATCCGCCATTTGACCTCAGGTCACCTATATAGGAGCACTTTATGTCATTACCTCCTCCAGTTACCGGAACCGGGCTGCCCACCTGACTGCTCCGTTGGGCGGCTTTCACAATCGGATTCGTAAAGAAAGGAGTGAAATACATGAATGAAGTATAGAAACGCTTAGGCACACAAATACAAACAGTAGAATGTGTAGGAAGTAACATGCAAAATGACATCAATCGCATGACAATGACAGTCATTTCCATTTATGACAACATTCCAGTTGACGATGTTTGGTTCCATTAGCCTGGCATGATGACTTCGGCGACCTAACATGACTTTTAAATTATATAGCATAGCAATATGCATCAAACAAGTCGCTTAGTGTTGTCAAGAACACTTCCCTTTTGCCAATATACAGGAAGCGTATCAGCGCCGATTTCTGTGATCTGGCGCTGCGATTTTTACAACAAATGTTTAGCGGACCATAACATAAAAACCTTTCGGTCGATTTTCATTTTTCTTTTTTTTCTCAATGCGCCGGTCATTTCTAAGCAGGTACGGAATAAATGGCGTATATCTGCCGGTACAATATGGAGTCGTCTACGAAAAATCGGAGGGGTGCGCGGATTTCGCCCTCTATCCCACCAAGGCATGTGTTAACCTGTCATGAACTTGACCTGACTTGACCTCGGCGACCTGGCATGACTTTGAAACAATGTAGCATAACAATATACATCAAACAAGTCACTAGTGTTGCCAAGAACACTTCCTTTTTGCCAATATACGGGAAGCGCATCAGCGCCGATGTTTGTTGCCTGGCGCTGATAATTTTTTTTTGACTTTCCCGAACCCTAACTCGAAAAATTTTCGGTCGATTTTCGTTTTCCTTCCTCCAAACAACGTGTCATTCATTTCTAAGCAGGTACACAAACAATGGCGTATATCGGCCGGTAAAATCGTCAGTTATCTACGAAAAACCGGAGGGGTGGGGGGATTTCGCCCCTCTCAGGGCGCGTGTTAAAATGCGCTCTAAAAGAGCACAAGAGTGGCCCTCAAAGAACACCAAGGTCATGTGACCACATGGATCTCAAAAGTTGGCTGGGGCCCTAAAAAAGCGACACGGTCCTTGAAAATGAACAAAAAGACCTTGCACTAAGTACACGTATTGGGGTTTTCGAAAGCGCGTCGGTATATAAAAATATCGTTCGCTCGGAAAAAGCAACAATACTCTTTTTAAAAAAAGTCTAAAAAAGTGCCATACCCGCAACCAAAATTGACTGGAACTCCGTTGCAAGTACGTCGACGAAGAAAATCGCAACGGCTCCAAGAAAGAAAACCTAGCCTTGGCCTCGGCTCGGTAGCCAATCTGGGGGAGTATTTAACTAAAGAAATGGGGTACATCAAAGCTCGGCGGGTATTCGGATTCCTTAAATACCAAAATATTCTGGAAGAAGAGAACTAATCATCTAATTGAATTAGTTGAATTTTCGCAGCAAACCACTATGCGAAGCATTCCGGACATCAAACATGGCATAACACTACCATGTGGCAGCAATTAGCAAACGTACAAAGCCTAGCAGCAACTGGGGAAGCGCACGAAATGTTGCGACTGCGTTGAATGCACAAGGCGAGTATACAAGTGGACGAACGTTTGTGTTTTGCGATCGGCCTCTTTTGACTGGAATCTGAAATTAAAAAGTTTTTTTTTTTAAAATTTAATTGCATTGGTGTAATTTCAGCAGTGTGAGGCGACTTATCAAGATTATGAAGATGAAAACGTTCGAACAGGATAGGAGGAGTTAGGGTTGAAATCCGATGATTCAGAAACGATGGTGGAAGATTTGGCCCCCTTCACAGAACAATTAAGGTCGTTGCTGTATATTTTGTTTAAACATAAATAAAATTGGCTCCTTTGAGAAACATGATGGTCGAAGTCCTGGGACTTCTGAAGAATGAGGGTAGGTAGTCTCCTCCAACTTCGTCCCCACACGCCCTAATCCTGGGTACGCCACTGACGCCTGCAGCTGTACACTGATGGACTGCTGGGAGGCTGACAGCAGTCAGGTGTCATGCCCTGTCGCCGCCGTGGCTATGGCCTGTCCTGAACCTAACCATTGCTCAATGTACGCCTGCGGCTGTACATTGAGCGACTGCTGAGCGGTTTGCATCCACAACTGGATGGCTCCAAGCAATCGCACAACTGTCAGAGCATTTCCAGTCACTCCAAACAGACAGTCCAGCATCTGTAAATTCCAGTCAGTCCCCAGATCACCAAGTGGTCGGTTTCCAGCTTGTCCAAGAAACAAGTGTCCAGTATCTTCAAACAGTGACTGAAAATGTTTGCGTGGATGATTTGCAGCGGGCTCCAGTTTTTGAGTGGTGCGATGTGCCAGTTTCAGAGCGGTGAAGGGCACCGGCTTTACAAAGGGACTGACATTGGAAGAAGGTGAAATCTCGGAGGTAATAGCGATAGGTGATAACCAGAGGTGTAACATTTTTGTCAACACTGGTGGGAGGGGCCGAGGTCTCGATGTATTCGAGACTGCCCCTTCCCAACAAAATGGCCTCGGATTTCGGCAACTTTATTTTCATTTCCGATGCGTTCTGAATTATCTTTATTTGCATTTCAAAACGTTGAAATATTTCATTATAATCCTTCATTTTGATGGAGGAGCGAAGCCAAAATTTGGACGAGTTCAGAGCTGGTGAAGGTACAACACCTACAGAGGTATATAAATTGACATCTATATCCTCTGGTTGTTTTGATGCAAACGGTCACCGTGAATATTGAGCCACCGCACCCGACACCGAACAAGCAAACATGCCCAAAACGGATCACGGAGGTAAGCGCAGTTATTTTGTGGTCTTCTCCCGACCACAGGTGTCGCACACAAGTAGTTTCATTTTACTGCGCCCATGTCAACCTACAATCTGTTCCTTCTCTGAGATATAAGGCTTGTGTCGTTGCTGATATAAGGTAATTTACTGGTGGAGTTAATGTTAATCGATGGAAATATGTGACAATCGTGTCTAGCGGACATTGAATAACTATAACAAATGGGACGATGCGAGGATATAGGTGGCATGCGTACCTGCAGATGGCATGAACGGTGAAGGATGAAGGAAGGCGACAGCTAATGAACAGAAAGCTTTTCCGAAACATGAGACAAATCCAACTGTGACGGACCAGAACCGAGGAGAACACACCGAGCACTGTGGCGGACTAGGACCCGCGGAGCACACACCGTCCACTGTGGCTGACTAGGACCGCGGAGCACACACCGAGCACTGTGGCTGACTAGGACCGCGGAGAACACACCGCACACTGTGGCGGACTAGGACCCGCGGAGCACACACCGCACACTGTGGCGGACTAGGACCGCGGAGCACACACCGTCCAGCCTACGGCGCGCACCGTCCACTGGCGGACCAGGGATGCCGTTTTTTGTCCTAACTGCCATTCTGTGCTAATTTCCTATTGGATCCTGGGACGTGTGACGCCTACCTGCTGATTTTCAACTGGCTTGTATGATCTTGAAGAATCGTATTCGGATTCTTCGACTGTGAAATGTTCCTGGTGACTACAGTCACCATGGTGGCCATCAAAAGAAGATATTCTGAGGACGTTTAGAGGCTAGCATTTCAGACAGTGACGTTAGAGCAAGAACAAGGGCGGAGCTGTCCTTGGCAATGCAGGGACGGTCATGTTCCTGCATTGCCCAGCATGGAGGGAGGCTTATATATGTAGCTCAGCACCCCTCCCCATTCTTAAGGAAAGTTTCACCATGGATGAATAATGCCATGGGGAGGATGTGGCGAAGCCACACCAACTTTGGGGGAAGCTTAACATATTCCCCATGAGGATTTCATTAGTGACGCGTCACGACATGTGCCCAGGACAGGCGGGACGGGGCAGATTTTAGGGGAATTATTTTCATGCAAAGCCATGGTCCTAGACCTGATGCTAAATGTTCCGTCACAAGGTCGACTCGTCCTATTTATTGCGACGCTCCTGGGTGCTTCATGGACGGACACGAATGAAAAGAAGTTTTTGCTATGCTAATCTTAAAATTGTGCCTTGCCAACTGTTGCCCGCGCAATACATGTGGGAGAGCAATTAGTTATCAGTTTATATACTTTTTAGGATGCCGTAATACCTTGGTTTGCCCAGTTGCTTTGGGTGGCGAATATTCAACTTAAAGACGTTCAAACAAAGATTTCGTATTCAAGTTTAAGCTTGGAAAGGGCAGATGACTTGCAAATGATGCATGATGCCCTTAAGAATATCATTATCTGATAAACGTCGGTTCATTGTATGCCTCCCAGAAGACCTCACTAAGTAACGAACCTGCCAGGCCAGTTGAGCCCGGTGTCCCTGCAGAATCGCATTGATCAGACTCAGACAAATAAGCAAAAGGAAGGGAAGTCAAGACGCCTTGCTTTTGAGTTTCAATATCAAATCCCACCAGTTTGGCATGGCCGGAAGCTTCGAGTTTAGCAACATTTCGTATCGCTTCAATTTGGCGGAAATGATGCAGGCCTCTGGCATATGCAGTGCCACATTACCAGGTTTAGTGTAGGATAACATTTCATTGCCCCAAGGACATCGATTCCCTAATGCCGAAAGCGGTTCACATTGCTGCATCTTGATTCTGGGAATGGACATTCTGGTATTATTGGCGCGGGCTGCCCAATAAAGCCACCCGTTCGCAGAAGCAGCTGCCTCGACTTCCGGCCGACGGCTCGGATCACGCACGGACCGCCGGCATCCGAGCAGTGCTTCCCGGCAGGTCAGCCTGCACCCGTGCCAGTCTGTCTATCTCACGGTGGACAAATCCATCCGTCCCTCCATCCGTCTGTCTCACTGTGGACCGACCCATCCGTCCCTCCACCGTCTGTCAAGAGTCGTCTCGGTATCTACTACCAGTGTCCTTGCGTCATCTACGTGGACATGTCCTGCCGTCATCTACTGACGACGTGTCTTGCCGTCTATCAGGTGGACGACCATCGTCCCATCGTCTGTCCCGTGACAACATCGTCCTCGCCGTCATCTGGACACGTCCGTCCTTGCGTCTATCTCGTGGAGATGTCCTCGTCGTACTGGAAACATGTCCCTCGCGTCTATCTCGGTGGCACATGTTCGGTGGACCGACCCATCCGTCCCTTCGCCCGTCTATCTCACGGTGGACCAACCCGTTCGTCCCTGCATCCATCTATCGGTCAGTCCCGTCCATCTGTATGTCTCACAGTGTGTCACCCTGTCCGTCCCTGGGTCCCTCCCCGCCTCCCTGCTTCCCTAGTGAACCAACGGATTCCGTTCCTCTGCCTGCCGGTCGTCCCCGTCCGTCTACATCTACCTGTCGGCTGGTGGGTCCGTCAGTCGCAGCTGACATGATCATCCAAGTGCATGAGGATCTGACCAGGTGAGCTGCTGGTGCCTGCAGCGTGGCGGTGGCCGCCCAAGTCCAAGTGCGGATGACTTTGAGCAGGTGATCTTTGGTGCACGAAGCACACCAACAATACATGTGTAGAATGCCCTCAGACTGGTCGGTTGTTCGTCGCGATTTGAGGCACTTTCAAAGAGCTCCATCGTGGCCGTAGGAACGTGCGGGGAGTGTGTGTGTGTGTGTGTGTGTGTGTGTGTGTGTGTGTGTGTGTGTGTGTGTGTGTGTGTGTGTGTGTGTGTGTGTGTGTGTGTGTGTGTGTGTGTGTGTGTGTGTGTGTGTGTGTGTGTGTGTGTGTGTGTGTGTGTGTGTGTGTGTGTGGGAGGGGGGGTACTAGCATGACAAATTCTCTCTTGTTTCTCGTGACCTTAGCCATTACTCATGGAACACGGAATATGGAACATATGGAACAATATAGTAGTATTTTGAGGTGCTTTCTCACGCTCGTCCTCGCGTTTCGTGGTTATGGGTTCTATTTGCATTATGTGGGTGTCATCCGATGTGGCTTGCTGTGCGGTATAAGAATGCTGCGATGTCGAAATAATTTCGAAAGTGTCGAAGGTTTGGCGTGTGCACAATGATTGCGTGCAAAGGGAATAGGAGGCTTAAATCAAATATATTTGTGTTTGCAGCCGTTGTGATAGCAAGCACTCGTATCCTGTATGACTATGGGCTCCGCAACAAATCCGTCATAATCTGCTCGGACAATGCTTGCATCGCTGGTTTATAATTTACTGACACTTGGCTGTTCTGGACATATACAATATAAGTCTTTTCAAATTGTCTGCTTTCCTCTTAATGGTTTAACGGAAGTTGTCAAATTTGCAAGAGAAACCACACGTAAATGCGCACAATTAATAACTAGCCGGAGGACATAACCACGAGAGAGCAATGATGTAATCAAGGGTAGATCCAGGAATTGGCATTGGGCCACTTGTCAGGTGTGGATCCATTTCTTTAGAGCGGCACCACTGCGAAAGCATCTGGAGGGGCGCCTCCGGTTGCAAAATTCCAGGGGGCGGATTGCACTCAGCCCTTCCCGAATGGGCGCCTTTCCTTCCAAGGGGTGCCTTTTTATTTCATATGGGATATGGTGGTCCATGTAGCGCAAGGCTGGCGCGGGCCCTGCGACAGACAGTAGCTCGGCGCAACTGGTGGTCTATTTAGCGCAAGGCCGGCGCGGGCCCTGTGACAGACATTAGCTCGGCGCAACTGGTGGTCTATGTAGCGCAAGGCCGGCGCGGGCCCTGTGACAGACATTAGCTCGGCGCAACTGGTGGTCTATGTAGCGCAAGGCCGGCGCGGGCCCTGTGACAGACAGTAGCTCGGCGCAACTGGTGGTCTATGTAGCGCAAGGCCGGCGCGGGC
Source organism: Imbricaverruca yamaguchii (assembly GCA_034440575.1). NCBI lineage: Eukaryota > Metazoa > Arthropoda > Thecostraca > Neoverrucidae > Imbricaverruca > Imbricaverruca yamaguchii. The sequence goes on along the minus strand of JAOTOL010001600.1, from coordinate 398,501 downwards.
CCTGTGACAGACAGCGGCTCAGCGCAGCTGGTGGTCTATGTAGCGCAAGGCCGGCGCGGGCCCTGTGACAGACAGTAGCTCGGCGCAACTGGTGGTCTATGTAGCGCAAGGCCGGCGCGGGCCCTGTGACAGACAGCGGCTCAGCGCAGCTGGTGGTCTATGTAGCGCAAGGCCGGCGCGGGCCCTGTGACAGACATTAGCTCGGCGCAACTGGTGGTCTATGTAGCGCAAGGCCGGCGCGGGCCCTGTGACAGACAGTAGCTCGGCGCAACTGGTGGTCTATGTAGCGCAAGGCCGGCGCGGGCCCTGTGACAGACAGCGGCTCAGCGCAACTGGTGGTCTATGTAGCGCAAGGCCGGCGCGGGCCCTGTGACAGACAGCGGCTCAGCGCAGCTGGTGGTCTATGTAGCGCAAGGCCGGCGCGGGCCCTGTGACAGACAGCGGCTCAGCGCAGCTGGTGGTCTATTCTTCCCACAGCACGATTCATTTACGTGTGAAAAAATGTAATTCCTCAGGTATGAGGGTTAGATGACAATTACCCTATCAAAATATTGTAAACGGGGAAGGCGTCTGAGGCCATTATCTGCTTAGTCAAGAAATAAAAAGGAATGTCACCAGCAAATTAATGCGTAATTCACTAAGCTGATTAAGTTAATCTACGACTAATTTTGAATTCCAGACCCGGTAGGTGTTTCCATCGCGTGAGACGGAGGATGCTACCCAAAAACTTTGTGATAGTTAGTATGGCTTTGTAAGTCAAAAGTGCATCCATAACCATCCCGTTCTCCTATCCAAATATCTCGGTGACAACCATTGCCAGAATATATTATTTCGGTATAGTGGATGAGATATGTGGCTGTAGAATGTTGACCAGCGAGTAAGCTTTCATGATTCACACTTCCGTGAATGTAAGCCGGACATCTTTTTCAACAATATAGTTGTATTTCGAATTCAAATTAACTAACTAACGCATGCGTTTTAAATCGTTACTCAATTATCACTAACAAAATATATCATTACCAAAACGGATGAGATAAGAACAACTCATTGCGGATTTTACTTCCAATTCCAACATTTCATTTTACACCAGCTAACTTCATGCATAAAGCCATCCATCATTCCGGAAAATATTCGTCAAATTGCAACCTCGACATAACGTGAGCAGTGTTTCTCCAACGTAGATCATACCATTCTTAAGGTGCTACGACCCGGAAAATGAAACCGGAAATCGGCATCACCAAAGCGAGCATGCGAATAGTAATGTTTTAAAACGATAGGCTGAAGGGCCTTGCAATTGTTTTTCTGGCTGTTCTCATTGCAAGTAATTCGGAAAGAAATATACGCTTTTAATTTCCATCTCCATATCCACCGAATCCTTGAGATGGCAATGCCACTGCATTCCTCTCCACCCCATCGCCTAATTTAAATCATTATTAATTAAAACCTTCATGGTAATTATGATAGCTTGCAATAAATATGTTCGTTCAATGCACTGTGACAAATAGAAAGGACCTCTAACTATTTGTTGGTTGAGGGTAACTTATCCCTCCCAAAATGATGCCGAGCGCTGGTATGGGTACATGGGCATTCACTGTGAATAATTACACGAAAAAGGACATTTTCCTCCCTCAATCATTTTGTAAATATTCCGCCCCTGGCAGATAAACGCGCATGTACCAAGATGCCATTCAGACGCTGCGGAGCTAACTATCGACCAATGAACATTTCGCGAAAACCGTGAACATTTCGCAAAAACCTCACCCCCTTCCTTAGTCTGTATGATGTGCGTAACTCCTGGTCACAACGCATTTCAGTGCTACACTTAAACTGGGTAAAGTACGACCGTATCCGGACATTTTATTCGGATAGGGCATCTATCTTGTGGGTACCGTCACACTATGTAGGGGCCACTTATTTTTAAGTATGTGCACTTGGACCCGTCCTCAAGGGGCCCATTGCTCTCGGAAGGGTAATGCCTGCTGGAGCTTTAGGTGGCGAGACGCATTTGCGGATCCAGCTGCCGAGTTGGTGGAGGGGGGGGGGGGGGTGGAAGGTCGGAATAAAAACAATTAATTTTGCTCCCGGGATTTCGGCAATGGACGCCTGAGGCATCATTATAAAAATGATATTTACGAATACAATTTGTCTAGAATTTGAGAAAGCGTCGAGAAAGTCTGACCCCATAAAACCAGGCCGTGGGCGGGTAGCGGTTGGGGAGCATGTGTGAATTCCACCTGGATTCGCTAGTGGTAAAACGCATTCGAACTTACCAGAGGGGTGTCTTTGGCCGATGATTTCCAGGAGACGTAGATATGCTTCTACGAGGGACGCCGTGTTCCATGAGGGTGAAGTGCGTCTTTCTCCTATTAGAGAATTACTACTCCTTGTGCTAACACCATGGACATTTGGTAACTTATATACATACATATATATATATATATATATATATTTATATGTATTTGTCATGAATGCAGTACGGTGGAACGGGAACTGTCTCAAATTTGTGGCAGAGGGACAGGGAAGAGCCACTTTGAAGTCGCTTTTTATCATCGGTGCAGCCAGGATTGTTCTTTAAAGAGGGGCGACCACAATAGTGGAATGAAAAGGTACATCTTTCGGCCTGCGAAGCGGATAAAAAGTTTCAGGTTTTGCGTGGTGAGAATCTTTAAACCTCTAGTTTCGTCTAGTGTATTTTGGTTCGTAAGGGAGGAGGGGGTGTCCTTGGTTGCGCCTCTGCTTTCTAGGCAAAACCTATCAGGGTTATGCTAAACCATTGCAGGTGAACCGGATCCCGAAATGCTTAAGCTGAACAGATTCGGCAAAACGTCCTTAATTATCATTACGGTGTCGAAATTCTACAAGGGCCCTCGACATGAATGGTTTTCTCTACAGTCCCATGGGCGCCAATGCTGCATTACTTACTCCGTTAGGCGTCAGACGCAATGTTAATGCGAACATCAGGGGGACCCCAGTAAAGAAAGAAAACAGGTAGGTTCCTGATGTCATTCAAGAACTCTGAAACCTGCGCCAGCGACAAGCGCGCCCGGATGTTCATCAGTGTGTACGCGAATAATATAGTTACAATTTATGAGACTATGGTTTTCCATAAAATATGATGCGAATTGCATGTATGAAAGTTAGTTTGCCTTCAGACGTCAATCGAATTGTCATTTGCAGTGATATATTGCGCATATTGTTACATTGCGCATTGCATTCTGGAACTATTTCCACCATAGACAGCCGTCCGCTAGCGGCGACGCCGGCGGCTCCCGGCCCGTCCCCGACCGCCCGCCGCCATTCATAATATGGTGGGGCGCAAACCATTCCCTAAATGTTATTGGGCCCCAACGCTAAAATAACAGGCTGATTTTAAGATTTGAAACACTAGGCGATATACCTGGCATGAGTTCTGCCACTAATACAGTTGGACCGACAGGTTTTCTCGATATTGTCTAAGGACATTGCGCTTATGGGCGTGGAATGGAAATAATGCATCCACAACCGTGAAATTCTCCCATACAATTTCGGCATGGCAGAGCCGATGCTGCTTAGGATTGTTGAAAGTTGGAACTTTACCTTACTTTTTGTTATGCCACCTATTGGCGGTCCTCCTGATCCTCTGGGCAGCAACCGTCGGCGCCTGACGTCCATCGAGCCATGCCAGAACATCAATAATTCCGGAAAGCTTCATGTCAAAAGGTAAAAGATGGTAGGGTTGGATATGTATAAAAGTAGTTGAGTATGACATCAGAAGGCAGCTGATTCTGTTGCGGTTTATTTGAGACCATTGGAAATTAATTCGCTAATGTGGAACATCTGATATAAAAATAAAAGTAATAAAATGTGATAATTCGAGACAGAAATCATGAAGTTGAGTGCAAAAATGACAGGGTTAAATATATATAAAAGTAGTCACTTATGGCATCAGTAGGTAGCTGATTTTATATCAGTTTATTTGAGACCATTGGAAATTAACGCACTAATGTGGAACATCCGGTATTCAATTTGGAGCAATAGAATGCGATAATTCGAGATACAACTCTTGGAATTGAGTGCAAAAATGACAGGGTTAAATATCTATAAAAGTAGTTGAACATTTCAAAAGGCAACGGATTCTATGCCGGTTTATTAAGACCATTGGCTATTAATTCGGTAATGCAGAACATCTGATATATAATTTAAAGTAGCACGATGTGATAATTTTGAACACAAATTATGGAATTGAGTGCAAAAGTGGCAGGGTTAAACCTTTATGGAGGTTATTCAAGATGATACAAAAATGTAGCAAGCTCGATTTTCGTTTAATGAAGAACATTGGAAATTGTCAGCACATCACACAGAAGATGTATGACGCGCTTTTACCACAAGATGTTGGACGGCCAATTGCTTTAATTTCACTTTAACGGCAACGTGACAGGGTGAAATGATTTTATAATATAATGAACTAAACACCACAAGAGAGCTTGTTTCAATGTTGTTCAAATTGGACAATTAGAAATCACCTGCATCTTCTCTTGAAACTAGAATATAGCATTAATCAGACCCAGCCCACTCTGATGGTGTTGTTTCACAAACCCATCACCAGAGGCGCCATCGGTACCATGTCCCCTCATGACGCCTTACGCTGCTACCAAATTTAGATGCATCCGAATTACTGCCAGAAAATTACAGCTTTCTAGATGGTACGAACTAGTATATTTGGTTACGCAACTGGACCGAGTACTTCTCAGAATTGCGTTGTAAACAGCGTAATACATAACAAAGGAAAGGACAGTTACAGATGACATTATAGGACAAGCTTGAAATAACTGTTAATAGCGTTGGTCGGTTGATTGCGTCGATAGTTGTTCTTCATAGATATTTATGGTCCGTGGTGTAGTCTGCATATGCTTGACCTTAATCTCTGGGAGTGTTAAATGGGTGGCCTTACTAATAGGCGGCCATACGGTTGACTGTGTCCGGTCGGAGCCATAGACCAGGAGATTAGAGACTGACCGATGGGGAAAAACCCACCCCTCCGGCTCTAGTCCTGCAACGAGAGACAGCCAATTTTGCATGGTACATACATATGATGCCATGGACATTTGCATAATGCCCATGTAAGCCTTCGGAAGGGTGCCATGCTTGTTGTTCCTAGAATACTTGATAAACAATCCAGCTTGCTAGGAGGTGCCGCGATTTCACCAAAATTGTCAGCACCACGCGTGTACAGCTGAATGCATTTCCTGCGTGCTGTTTGGCAACATTCAACAAATCATGATCAAAGCACGCCAAAGCACGTTAAAACACAGGCAGAAATGTGCGCGACGTGGACGTTCGAAGCCGAGTGGAAAGCCTCGTGTGCCTCCTCACGCGACATCTGGCCGCGCCGTTGGTCAGTAAAAAAGGTGGACATGGCTTGCAGCTGAGCGTCGCTGTCTGACGAGTGCGGTCACGTAACGGCCAGCCGATGGTCACGTAGCGGCCAGTCGGTGGTCACGTAACGGCCAGCCCGTGGTCACGTAGCGGCCAGTCGGTGGTCACGTAACGGCCAGTCAGTAGTCACGTAACCGTCAGTCGGTGGTCACGCAACGTCCAGCCGGCGCGCACCACTGTTGCCACTGTTGACAACGCAACTGCCGGTGGGTTGTCAACAGTGGCAACACAAACCGGCCGGCGGGGGCCAGCAATACCAACCGACAGTAGCGACACTAGCCCGTCAGCGGCGGCCAGCAGTACCAGCCGACAGTGGTGACACTAGCCCGTCAGCGGCGGCCAGCAGTACCAGCCGACAGTGGCGACACTAGCCCGTGAGCGGCGGCCAGCAGTGCCAGGCGACTGTGGCGACACTAGCCAGTCAGCGGCGGCCAGCAGTGCCAGCCGACAGTGGTGACACTAGCCCGTCAGCGGCGGCCAGCAGTACCAGCCGACAGTGGCGACACTAGCCCGTGAGCGGCGGCCAGCAGTGCCAGGCGACTGTGGCGACACTAGCCAGTCAGCGGCGGCCAGCAGTGCCAGCCGACAGTAGCGACACTAGCCAGTCAGCGGGGGCCAGCAGTGCCAGCCGACAGTAGCGACACTAGCCCGTCAGCGGCGGCCAGCAGTGCCAGGCGACAGTAGCGACACTAGCCCGTCAGCGGCGGCCAGCAGTGCCAGCCGACAGTGGCGACACTAGCCCGTCAGCGGCGGCCAGCAGTGCCAGCCGACAGTAGCGACACTAGCCCGTCAGCGGCGGCCAGCAGTGCCAGGCGACAGTAGCGACACTAGCCAGTCAGGCGGCCAGCAGTGCCAGCCGACAGTGGCGACACTAGCCCGTCAGCGGCGGCCAGCAGTGCCAGCCGACAGTAGCGACACTAGCCCGTCAGCGGCGGCCAGCAGTGCCAGCCGACAGTGGCGACACTAGCCCGTCAGCGGCGGCCAGCAGTGCCAGCCGACAGTAGCGACACTAGCCCGTCAGCGGCGGCCAGCAGTGCCAGGCGACAGTAGCGACACTAGCCAGTCAGCGGCGGCCAGCAGTGCCAGCCGACAGTAGCGACACTAGCCCGTCAGCGGCGGCCAGCAGTGCCAGGCGACAGTAGCGACACTAGCCCGTCAGCGGGGGCCAGCAGTGCCAGCCGACAGTAGCGACACTAGCCCGTCAGGCGGCCAGCAGTGCCAGCCGACAGTGGCGACACTAGCCCGTCAGCGGCGGCCAGCAGTGCCAGCCGACAGTAGCGACACTAGCCCGTCAGCGGGGGCCAGCAGTGCCAGCCGACAGTAGCGACACTAGCCCGTCAGGCGGCCAGCAGTGCCAGCCGACAGTGGCGACACTAGCCCGTCAGCGGTGGCCAGCAGTGCCAGCCGACAGTAGCGACACTAGCCAGTCAGCGGCGGCCAGCAGTGCCAGCCGACAGTAGCGACACTAGCCCGTCAGGCGGCCAGCAGTGCCAGCCGACAGTGGCGACACTAGCCCGTCAGCGGCGGCCAGCAGTGCCAGCCGACAGTAGCGACACTAGCCAGTCAGCGGCGGCCAGCAGTGCCAGGCGACAGTAGCGACACTAGCCCGTCAGCGGGGGCCAGCAGTGCCAGCCGACAGTAGCGACACTAGCCCGTCAGGCGGCCAGCAGTGCCAGCCGACAGTGGCGACACTAGCCCGTCAGCGGCGGCCAGCAGTGCCAGCCGACAGTGGCGACACTAGCCCGTCAGCGGCGGCCAGCAGTGCCAGGCGACAGTAGCGACACTAGCCCGTCAGCGGGGGCCAGCAGTGCCAGCCGACAGTAGCGACACTAGCCCGTCAGCGGGGGCCAGCAGTGCCAGCCGACAGTAGCGACACTAGCCCGTCAGGCGGCCAGCAGTGCCAGCCGACAGTGGCGACACTAGCCCGTCAGCGGCGGCCAGCAGTGCCAGCCGACAGTAGCGACACTAGCCCGTCAGCGGGGGCCAGCAGTGCCAGCCGACAGTAGCGACACTAGCCCGTCAGGCGGCCAGCAGTGCCAGCCGACAGTGGCGACACTAGCCCGTCAGCGGCGGCCAGCAGTGCCAGCCGACAGTAGCGACACTAGCCAGTCAGCGGCGGCCAGCAGTGCCAGCCGACAGTAGCGACACTAGCCCGTCAGGCGGCCAGCAGTGCCAGCCGACAGTGGCGACACTAGCCCGTCAGCGGCGGCCAGCAGTGCCAGCCGACAGTAGCGACACTAGCCAGTCAGCGGCGGCCAGCAGTGCCAGGCGACAGTAGCGACACTAGCCCGTCAGCGGGGGCCAGCAGTGCCAGCCGACAGTAGCGACACTAGCCCGTCAGGCGGCCAGCAGTGCCAGCCGACAGTGGCGACACTAGCCCGTCAGCGGCGGCCAGCAGTGCCAGCCGACAGTGGCGACACTAGCCCGTCAGCGGCGGCCAGCAGTGCCAGGCGACAGTAGCGACACTAGCCCGTCAGCGGGGGCCAGCAGTGCCAGCCGACAGTAGCGACACTAGCCCGTCAGCGGCGGCCAGCAGTGCCAGCCGACAGTGGCGACACTAGCCCGTCAGCGGCGGCCAGCAGTGCCAGCCGACAGTAGCGACACTAGCCCGTCAGCGGCGGCCAGCAGTGCCAGGCGACAGTGTCGACGCTAGCCCGTCAGCGGCCGCAGCGTCTCCTCTCGCCAGGTGGGTCGGCCGCGCCGGACTTGCTGCTGCGCCGAGCGAACAGCACAACGTTGCCTCTGCGGTCGGCAGGGACAATTACCCCGTTTACATGAGCAGGTCAGTCGTAAAGGAAAATTTCCGATTTCATCGATTCGCAAAAGTTCCGATCGCGCGGTCCGTTTACAACACCATTCTTGACACACCGCCCTGGAGGGCGCGGGATATGTGGTTCTGCCAACATGTCTGCAGGGTAGTAAGACACACCGCTCTTACACACCACTCTAACTGCTGGGCCCTCGAGGCTCAGAAGCGCATGACAGCTACCGGCGGAACCACAGAGGGGAGTGGGTATAACCGGACAGCTGCCAGAGCAATTGGTGGTGCGCGTTTAACGCCATGCTTGGCGTTGCGCTTCGATGGTCGTGACAAAATCGCTTCTGAGGCGACACACACATTCTCATGGAGGGCAGAAGGCCCTCTCCGACTGGTAGCATTTCCGCGGAAACCACCCTCTTCACACTGGTGTAAGTTGCCCTTGTTAGTTAATTTCGGAAGACCAGAGTAGGGGCGCAGCCATGACTTAAGTCTCTCTGGTTAGACCCTCACACACCGTCTCGGGAGGGGTTGCTGTTCTTGTTTTTGTTGTTTATTTTTGTGGTTGTTATTGTTGTTAAGCACCCCCTATAACTTCTGAGCTAAGCGGTGCATGAACGCGAGACGGGTATCATGCGAGCCAGGTGATTGAAAAGCACCTGGCGAGTAGGATCCGGAAACGGCCTGATTTGCTTATTTATGATAACTGGTGCGTTCCACGACAGATCCGCAAAATATAGTCATATTTTGCGCCCACTAAAATTGTATTTGGGCCAGAACTGGCATACGGACCAAAACTGGCATACGGACCAAAACTGGCATACGGACCAAAACTGGTATACGGACCAAAACTGGTGTACGGACCAAAACTGGTATCTTGTGCACTGAACACCCCTGAACAAGTACTAGCCCGATCCGGCTAACGGTTCGTAGACTCCGGCGATATTTCGAGGTCATACAACAAGGGTATCTTTCGCGATATAATCTCATCGACAATAGAAAGGAAGTAGGACATATTTTACGTCTGTGGGAAGAAAAATGGCTAAAGAAAACATATCAGTGATAAAATATGAACATTTCTTACATTTGATCCCGTCACCCCATGACCCCGTGACCACGTGACCTTCTGTGACCCCTAGCCCTTTGGCATTCATGCATTTGCCGCAGAAATACAAATGGGCATGATTGGGCTGCCACACCACTTTAAAAAAATGCATTTTGCTTTGGAATATCTCATATAGGCGACCATTCGCAATGGCTTTCTAATATTTTCCGATGTACGGGGATTGAACAATGAAATACAAGTGATTTAAAAAGGTTTCTTTAACGAGCGAAAACAAAAAAAAAATATGTAAAGTTATTGATGTAAGTCTTATAGTCTCCGTTAATAAACTTCGCAAAGTGCAAGGTCGCCCATTGCCGATAGGTCATCGATAGGCTTATCTACATGAGATGTGATTTTTTGAATGTGCATCTGGTGGTTTGGAAATCGAAGCATTCGATTATGCTGGCCTCACCACAAAAAGTAAAATTATGACTTCATTCTACCTGTAGGCATCATTCACATGGATGTACAGTCAAATCCCAGCATAATGCAAACACACGATTTTTTTTTGTCACGGTATACATTGCGTATTCCAGCAAACATGAACATTTTGATAAGCCTTTTGTGGTTTCATGTTTTATTTGCTCACGTTTTGGATGCTCCCTATAATTGCGCATTATTGCGCAATTCTGCACATTGCTGGGCGGTGTACGATAGAACAACGATGGGATAAAACAACGAAATAAATGTCAGATGATGTTACCTTGTTTTCCAACTTACATATCTGTAGTTTCCCAATGCAGCTCCTCAATAAGGGTTGAAAATTGCATGCTCACCACAGTGTCGTAGCCTATTTCCGTATAACAGTGTAATTTTACTTCGAAACATCTGGTGGTTACTTAGAACACGTAGTGAATGATTCTGAATGACTGAAGGATTCACAACACGTACCATCAAGCACGACAGCGATGCAGTCTGACCATATACGACCATGCGTCACAAGAAGTGCAATTATGTTTCCTTTCCATCTACATAACATCATACATATATGTATGTATATATATATATATATATATATATATATATATATATATATATATATATATATATATATATATATATATATATATATATATATATATATGGACGTACAGACGAACACTTATTGCAAGCCACTCTTTGCTGTCACAGTGCGTGTAGGCTGTGCCCGGAAACATAATTTTAACAACCTTCATGACTTCATTACTCACGCTCTTGGGACACCCCGCATGCGGACATTCCGCATGCGACACTACTGCGCAATGGTGCGTATGTTCGGTAAATCAGAGCAGATCAAACAGCTTCGATTTGGCTTTGATAACCAAATAATAATACAAAAACTGCGTCGATTTCGAAGTTAGCCCGAACTGAATTTTGGAAGGAAACGGGAAATATGGGGCCGTAGGCACCTTATAATTTTGAAGGAATAGTCAACTTTGATGGGCTTGGAGTCACGGGAGGTCAGGATATCACGAGGTCATGAGGTTGCGAGGTCAAATATAGGAAATATTGATATTGTATTTCGGATGTGTTTCTGTTCACCCTTTTTCTTCTGAGAAATATATCATTTGTCACCCTTTCCGCTTCTTATGGATGATACATCTATCGTCGAACCAAGCTACGTTATTTGACCTAAAAATAATGCCGGAGGCCCTAGCACAAAAACCGTTGGTCAAATCGGACAACTTAGCACAGCCGTGTTCAGAGCCAAAGACTACCTTGTGCGAAAATTTCGGTCCCAATCGATTTTTTGTGTGTGAAGTGCATTGGTCGGTCTGTCGTTGAAAGCACCAACTGTGAGAACCGAAGTGGCGGAATTGTCAGAAAAAAGACCTTAGTTTCTCCACTTCTCCATTTCTTCTCTTCTCTTCACTTCTCCATTTAGTTTCTCCACTTCTGGTAAAAGCACACAGGTATAACTCGCGCCATTCGAGAGCTAATTACACAGTGAATGTAACGAAAATGGTCGCACTGGCCCATCATGAGCCAAAATGGGTAATTACCTTAGTCACAGACCTGACCTCAAACACAAATTCCATACATAGGTGCTGTAATCACTGACAAATGGAAATCATGTGGAAAGCTTTATGTGAATATATCGTCAGCTTTATCAGCCTAAAAAGATATAAAAATTGTTGTAGGACATTGACATAGGATAACTTTGACCTTGACTATGGTTCATAGTTTTGTTTCCATTTGTTAATAATAGGTCGTACAATGCAAGCTTGATGCTATTCAGTCCATGAAAACACAAAGTAAGCCATACAATCATGGGTGACTAAGAATGTGTTGCCCATTTAGCGTATTAGCTTTCTCTGGCCTCAGGTCACATGACGGAAGTCAATCAAATTTGAAAAATGGCTCCTCTTCATACGTCTGCATGCATACTAAGGGAAACATCCAATTAGAAGAACTTGCATATTGCAAAACATAGCAAATTTGGTCCATAATTGGCCCTGACCTCAGGTAACGTATCTGAGATGAAACAGAAATCGGAGATACACGTTGTGTAGGCTTTTCTGAATGTCCCCAAGTGCCAAGGTTCATTGCAATATCCGTTCAATTGGATGAGTTGTCGATCCTGAAGCATTTTTGGAGGTGGTCTTCTTTAATATGAACTAGGGCAATGATCTTACATGATCTGACAATTAATGAACGGACTTGGTCCCGATGAGCTCATCATTTGCGGCAATAAACGTATGTCTCCCATGGGGTTAGAACTACGGCTGCGAGAAGCGCTGCTACAGCGGTACGGCCCTGCTTGAGCAGCGATTGTACATGAGGTCGGCGGCCCGAGACGGGGCAGCTTTGGCCAGAGCCACAATGTTGCATCAGTGGACATCAAGCTGCATTCAGCAGAGGAGGTCTAATAACCAGCGCTACACATCGATTTTTCTGCTCCCCAAGACAGTTGAAGGATTGGAGTTCTACTCCATCGCTTGCGCTGCAGGACGATACTTAACAACTGATATGCACATAGATGCATATCAGGTGTTGCACTTAACACCTGATATGCTGTAGAAAATCATGACCTCAGAATCGGCCTGCGCGTTCCCCCAACTGCATATCTTTGTCAGTCGTCTGTTACGCACTGCAGTGCATATATGTTTATGTTTTGTAGGCTTGCTCCCATTTATTTTCCAGCATTAATCCGTAAAATAAGGCAGCAAATTTTGTGTCCTCAAAGCAAACAGCAATGGGATAGCTTAGTGGGAGAATGTTTAGGCTACATCCCGACGGACATGGCATCAATAAAATGGGTATGTAATGCACTTTTGATCACTACAAGTCACGTTAGCAGAACAATCACGATAGTCGACAGCTGTTTAGGTTATTACTGACACAGCCAGCCCGTTTCAGGCTTCAGATGGACGACGAACTGCCGGAGCGCAAGGTTCAACCCCACTCGAACGACCACAACGTTATACAGGTAATGCTGATGGTGCGACACCGAAGCGAATTCCATAATCCATTTAATCTCTTGATGTTTTATGTCATAAAACTAGTATTTTCCTATTATTCACATGATAAGGCACCATGCATTTCAATCTACTTGACGCTTGTTTTTCAATACATTTTTTACCACTAAATTATGCAATTATATAGAAATTGTATTTTGAAAACTAGCACTTCATTGGCAGATGGGGCTTTATCTTCATGGTGTTTTACTATAGCACGAAAAATGAAGGTTATCGGAGGCTCTGGCTTGCCATTGGTTTTGGCCCACCATCAACCGGTATAACTTTGCAAATGCTAAGGGGCCACTGATCACCTCAATCATTGATCTAACATCTCAATCATTCATTCGCCCCCTCCGCAACCAGGTTTAACCTTAGCCATTGGGTCGTCTGGCGTACACTATATGTACATGGCCTTTTTTCCACTAGAAATGTCATCCCCCAACCAATTCATAGAGTGACACCCATGCTCACCACACCACGCTATACGATGGCCCCAGGTCCTGTGTGGAAGCTACACGCGAGCAGTCTGCAAACTCCGCCCACCGACCAACGGATGACCGTCCTTGACCACACCGACACCATTTCTACGGCCCGGGTCACTGGCATGGCCGGCGGCTATGCCAGTGATCCTCTACCACGAACACGAACCAGTCGCGCTTTTTAACATTAGTGGTCAATGACCAGTATCTGAAAGATGGAACATCATTTATGAACTCTGAAAATGCAAGTGCAGGCTGTACCTGAAATAATCATTGTCAACATATACTTCATATGAGTTGCTTGTGTCGGAAAGTACACCAAAAAAAAAACAGATCAAGGGGCTTCAAAAGCTTAGTATTTGCACAAATCAAATTTTTTAATTATGATTATCTCTCCACTCCTTTTTCTCTTCTCTCACCCTCTCTCTCTCTCCTTCCCTCCCTCCCACTCTCTCTATCTCTATCTCACTCTCGCTCTTTTTCTCTCTCTCTCTCTTTCTCTCTCTCTCTCTCTCTCTCTCTCTGATTCTCTCTCTCTCTGTCTCTGTCTCTCTCTCTCTCTCTCTCTCTCTCTCTCTCTCTCTCTCTCTCTCTCTCTCTCTCTCTCTCTCTCTCTCTCTCTCTCTCTCTCTCTCTCTCTCTCTCTCTCTCTCTATCTCTCTCTCTCTCTTTCTCTCTCCCCTCCACACACACACACACTGCATGTGTATATGTCTCTCTCTCCCCCACTATATGTGTGTGCAACTCTCTCACACTGTATGCATGTATCTCTCTCTTTCCCTTTCTATTTCTCTCTCCCATTGTATATGTGTCTATCTATCCCACTGTACATGTGTGTATGTCTCTATCTATCCCACTGTACATGTGTGTATGTCTCTCTCTCTATATATCCCACTGTATGTGTGTGTATGTCTCTCTCTATCTACCCCACTGTATGTGTGGGTATGTCTCTCTCTCTATCTATCCCACTGTATATGTGTGTATGTCTCTATCTATCTCACTGTATGTGTGTGTATGTCTCTCTCTATCTATCCCACTGTATGTGTGTGTATGTCTCTCTCTCTATCTATCCCACTGTATGTGTGTGTATGTCTCTCTCTATCTACCCCACTGTATGTGTGGGTATGTCTCTCTCTCTATCTATCCCACTGTATATGTGTGTATGTCTCTATCTATCTCACTGTATGTGTGTGTATGTCTCTCTCTATCTATCCCACTGTATGTCTGTCTGTCTCAGACGGTGTCTCACAGTGGAGCTACCGAGTCTTCAGCCAATTGGACTGGTGAGATGCACCTGAGTCCTGGATGCCAGCAATTAGTGTCAGCATCGTGCCCCGACCTAAAGAGGGCAACCCAACACCACACAACAGACCAGGTATTGGAACTGACTCCGTCTCGTGCCCTGATCTGAGGACCCCCACCCCACCCTCTCCGACAACACGCAACAGACCAGGTATTGGAACTGGATCTGTCTCGTGCCCTGATCTGAGGACCCCACCTCACCCTCTCCGACAACACGCAACAGACCAGGTATTGGAACTGGATCCGTCTCGTGCCCTGATCTGAGGACCCCCACCCCACTCTCTCCGACAACACGCAACAGACCAGGTATTTGAACTGGATCTGTCTCGTGCCCTGATCTGAGGACCCCACCCCACCCTCTCCGACAACACGCAACAGACCAGGTATTTGAACTGGATCCGTCTCGTATGCCGACATGAAGGGGCCTCTCAATCAGGGAGGTTCATTAGTCCTCTTTCGTTTTAGCAGTGAACATTTCTGGCCTTGCCGTGCTGTGGTTCAGGCTCCCGACCGTACGATGGTCAAGTGGTAGATGTACACCACTGACGACCTTCTCATAAACATTCACGCTGCGCCAATGCACGCATGATGGCAATTTCTGGAGAAATAGCATAATGAAACATAATGTTTTATAATGCAGAAACTCTGCGACGAGAGGCAGACATTCGGGATTATTTCATGGGTGTTGGGTCAATTTTTCACATGCAAAACTCAGAGGCGTTAACGCTCGCACGTCCGGAGGTCCGCGCCACCTTCCCATGTCCCGGGGGGTGGGGGGGGCAGATGTCTGCCCCCTAAGATCTCTAGACCTATGTCTAGCGACAAACGGAAAGCGGCATTGGATAGCTGGTGACAGGCTCTAACGAAAGTGTTTGCCATTTTTTCCGCTCAGGTCAATATTCAGGTCACTGAGTCATCATAGGTCAAATTCAGCCAGATCTGGTGGGACTCTAAGATAGTGCCACATATCTCAGGACCTGCAACAGATAGAAACAAACGGCGAACGCTATTTGACAGTCATGGAAATGTGCTATCGACAACAGGCGGTGTGATTTAAGGTCAGATCAACCGAAACTATGACCTCAGGTCAAGGTCATGAAGTAGCCCAGAGAGGCATGTAATTCATCAATCGATACGTCTTGGCGATACAAGCACAATTACAGTAATTTCAGCCTTCTAGCTCAATGCAGTGCGATATAATGCGCAGAAATGTGTAGTGATCTCAGGTGACCTCAGCTGACCTTGGTGAGGCCACTGAGCAAAAATGTCAGCGGTAACGTTGAGCATAGTTTCCAACTACACGCCACAACAGTTGTGAGATCATTCCGATAGCAAATATGTAACCAGGAAACATTTCTATATTTTACCATATACAAATGGGGAAGCCATGGCCACGACCTGACCTCAAGTCAATGCTACGAAAAAACGATATATGTTATGGTCCCTGATGAGATCATGACGTGATATAAGTTTCAAATCAATCGCCCAAATATTGTAGAAATTATGCCACCTAGATCTCCAAGTGTAGTTGGGTCACTTCGCCTGACCTTGTGACATGACCTACGAGGACCCAGGGTTTAAAATGTATTAAAATATGCGGAAAAGACTAATGAGGAGCCATGCGAGGTTTGGCATTGCCAACCCGACTAGCTTGGCGGAAAAATATGAAAAACCGCAGGGGGCAGATATCTGCCCAAGGACGTGCGCGTGCTAACCCGCGTACGTCCGGGGAGGGGGGAGGGGCAGATATCTGCCCCCTCCGGTTCTTCCTCATTTTCCGCCAAACTATTCGGGTTAGGAAGGCCAAACCTCGCATAGCTGTTCATTGGTTTCTTTCCGCATATCCTCATACATTTTTAATCCTGGGTCATCTCAGGTCAGGTCCCCAGGTCAGGCAAAGTGACCCAACTGCACTCGGAGTTCTAGGTGGCATAACTTCCACAATAATTGGACTATTGATTTCAAACTTATAACACGTCACGATCTCATCAGGGACCATACTATGTATGTCGTTTTTTATCGTAGCATTGACCTTAGGTAAGGTCGCGGCCATGGCTTCCCCATTGTAGGCCTATGGTAAAATATACAAATGTTTCCTGGTTACATATTTGCGCTCGGAATGATCTCACAACGGTTGTGGCATGTAGAGGTAAGCTATAATCAATGCTACCGCTGACATTTTTGCTCCGTGACCTCACCAAGGTCATCTGAGGTCCCCTGAGATCACCACACATTTCTGCGCATTATATCGCACTGCATTGAGCTAGCAGGCTAAAATTGCCGTCATTGTACTTGTATCGTCAAGACGTGTCGATTGATACATTACATGACCACCCTAGACGACTTGATGGCCTTGACCTGAGGTCATGAATTGATGACCTTGACCTGAGTTTCGGTTGACGTGACCTTAAATTACACCGCCTGTTGTCGGTAGCGCATTTCAAGGACTGTCGAATAGCGTTCGCCGTTTGTTTCTATTTGTTACAGGTCCTGATATATGTATAAATATCTGAGTCCCATCTGATCTGATCGAATTTGACCTATGATGACCCAGTGACCTGAATGTTGACCTGAGCGAAAAAATGACCAAAACACTTTCGATAGAGTCCGTCACCAGCTATCCAACGCCGTTTTTCGTTTGTCGCTAGCTAGCATAGTTCTACAGATCTTAGGGGGCAGACATTTGCCCCCCCCCCGGACATGCGAAGTTGGCGCGGACCTCCGGACGTGCGAGTGTTAAATCGTTGTGAAGCCCGCGTTGACCAATATCAGAGAGCACGGTGACACAAACCCGTATGTGACATGCATTGTGCTGGACATACCTTCTGTGTGTATGGAGCACCGAGTTGAGGATGGTGTACGTTGGTCTTGAGTGGCGCATTCGGTCTGCATGTCTCGAAGCTAGCAGTTCATGTTAGGATAGATGGAAACTGCATCCATCGCGCATCGCGTTATAATCCGCAGGGTCAAAGGCCCAAGTCGGAGTGGGAGGTGACCAGGCCGGACCGGCGGGACGGTAGCCACGGCTCTACAGACTTCCGCAGCTCGTCCAGCGCGTGGTCAGCCAACCTCAGGTATGCACGTACCCTGGTCATGTCTTCACGTTCCGAAAACAGCAATGGTCTACGTATGTACTTACATACGCTCAGTGCCCGGTGGGTAGCTGAAAAAAATCCGATGCCTGGTCATGTCTCTTTTAAGTTGGATGAGTGCGCAAGCGAAGGTGCGCGCAAATCCTGCGTTAAAGAAATAATCGAGACAATATTGATGCAAGTGCAACCTTATTCCAGTAGATAATAGGCGCATTCCCAAATATAGTGCGCTGCGTATTACAGGCGTTTTCCGAAATACAGTGCTATGGGTATTACAGGCGTATTCCGAAGCATAGTGCGATGTGTATGCTCCAGCATTGAGCGACCGACTGGAAACTACATACCGACGTGTGGTGATATCGGCTGGTGATACCAGCCGATATCACCACACGGTGGCAGGGTGGCAAAAATCACTCACACACACACTGGAACCTCCAGCCAAATGCTTCAAGTCCAGGTCCTTTAAAATTGCTTCCGAAAAGCACCTCTTTCAAATAAATTGAATGACAAAACTCTCGGAAACATCCGTAAAATGCAGGACATGCGAACCATCCTCGATCAAAAGCTTCCTTTCCGGAACAAATTAGTGCCATGGTGTCCAAACGTAACATAGTGCTTGGCCTGCTCATTCAGATTTGTTGTCGTTTCTTCACGTTGCAACCTAAATAAGCAAGTAACTCTTGTTGTTTACAACGCAAATATTCGCGCTGTCCTAGAGTACTGCTCACTGATTTGGTCTGGCGTCGCCAAAGGTCTTCACGTTCGTATTGGGATCATGCAGCATGAGTTCGTGATGTGGCGCTATACAGAATCAGGCTCCCAGTTTGTGGAGTATGGGCATCTCCTGGGATTTGATCATCTCCAGCCTGTACATGCTGATGCGTATTATTCGATGTTATTTGTATGTACAGTGCTCAAAGCGTTTATAGCATCATCTCACGTTTTGGAGTCGTTTTTTTCTGTCCATGTGCCATCCAGAATGACCAGGAATGTTCATGCAGCATCTCTGCATGCGCCGTTTGACATGCTAAATAGTGCATGCAGATATCACATGTTTGCGCGTCCCTAGCGCTTTGGATGCCTTCATAGCCTTCTCGGCGCGTATGACGGTTCACCTGTGGCATAAGGATTACTGTACACCCATAACGGCGCGTATGATGGTTCGCCCTCGGTGTAAGCACTGCAGCACATCCATGATGGCGTGAATGACGGTTCACCCGTTGTGTAACCACATCTATAACGCCACGTATGACGGTTCATCCGTTGTGTAAGCACATCTATAACGCCACGTATGACGGTGCACCTGTGGTGCAAGCACATCTATAACGCCACGTATGACGGTGCCTCTGTGCTGGCAGTGTGGGCCGCTTCCCTGCGAGCTGGGCGCAGGGCCATCGGCGCGAAACCATCCATGCGGTCGATGCACACCTGACCCAGCGCGACCTGCGCAAGCTGTCCGACCTGGCGGCTGTCGAGTCGTGGGACCTGTCTGCCGGCCACGCGCGTCACCTGCGGCGCGCCTCCACCCGCTCGGTGCGCAGCCCACGCCCGGGACGCCGCCGGACGCCGGCCGACGAGCCGGGCTGCTCGCCAACTCACCTGCAGGTTCACCTGCTCGGCGACGACCATCGGGCCGGCGCGGCGGTCGTGGTGACGCCGACAGCGCCGGTGTCTGAGCGGCGGATGCTGACGAGACACGCGTCCGACACGCGACTGCTGGCGGCGCAACCGGTCGCCGTGCCGGCCGCCCACCGTGACGATCTGGCCCAAGTGATGGAGCACCTTCTCGTCGGCACGGCCAACGCGGGCCAGAACCAGTGGCTGCTCTGCCGGCTGTCCGTGGCGGCCGTGGTCGAGCTGAGCGAGTTGCGGCCCGACGTGCCGCCGTCACCTGCCTGTCCGTGCGTCTGCTCGCGTCACCAGACTCACCAGCGCCAACGGCTGCGCATTAGTGTGCGCGACCACGTCGACGAGGACCTGCGGCCGTTCCTGGCGCAGATCAACCGATTCATCGACGCAAACCGGCGTCGCGCTGGCAGCGTGCTGGTGCTCAGCCCGGCAGGCCGGTCGCGCGCGCCCGCTGTCGTGCTGCAGTACATGATGCAGGCGAACGGCATCAGCCTCATGGCCGCCTGCGAGAGGGTGAGCCGCTGCTGGCCGGTCGCGCAGCCCAACCAGGGCTTCTTCCGGCTGCTGGTGGAGCTGGACAGCCAGCGACGGGTCGGGCCGGCCCCTGCCGCCGCCCCCAGCCCGCCACCCGGCCGGACACCGGTGAAGCGTGCCTGGTGCTAGATGGCGCTGGGTTCTGAGCTAGCCGACGGGTCTGTCCTGCCGGTTTCACCAGATACCAGCAGCTGCGGCGTCGTTGTCCGGGGATGGCTCCCCAACTATCTCCAAACGAGCCACGTCACCGCACGTCGCTACTAGCCAGCCAACCCAGCTGTCC
Organism: Imbricaverruca yamaguchii; assembly: GCA_034440575.1. Taxonomy (NCBI): domain Eukaryota; kingdom Metazoa; phylum Arthropoda; class Thecostraca; family Neoverrucidae; genus Imbricaverruca; species Imbricaverruca yamaguchii. The sequence continues at coordinate 378,464 of JAOTOL010001600.1, read as the reverse complement.
GCCCAACAATTCCGGCTTGCGTAAAGACTTGGCGCTGTGCAGCAGCTCCAAGCCCAATACGGCCCAATTCACCACGCAGCATGGTATAGATGGACACAACTATGTGTGACGACCTAGACACGGGCCGCCACCAATACAACCACGTGACATTCCAGGTACGGGCAGCCACCATTACAGAACATGTGACGTTCTAGGTACGGGCCGCCGCCAACACAAAACATGTGACGTTCCAGGTACGGGTCGTCACCAACACAGAACAAGCGCATCCCAGGCACAAGCCACCACCAGCACAGGTCATTTGCTTCAGAAGGTCGAATAACATAGACGTGCAGCATTACTTTCCATGTAACATGGCTTTCTGAGGCATCTGACGTCTTGGAGGGTTCTGTATTTGACATTACTACAGACAATGCAAACTGTTGGCCACCTTTGGTCCTAATAAAATATTTCCATCAAAGTGTTATGGAGCAAAGTGTAGATAAGCGCACGCTGTTGCGCACGGAAGCGAATTGGCCCAACACGAAGACCAATAACTGAAAGAAAACGCAGACCGACCTTTGTGGTATGGTCACATTTTATGTATATTTCCAGAAACTGGGAACATCACACGGAATTACCCCTGCTTTGTTTAATATATACTATAATTTAGATGTGACTGCAGAGGGAAGATACGTCTACAATGTTGCAGGCAACAGTAGAGGCATTCCATGGTAACTCAACCGGTGGGTGCCGTCCGACCATTTTTTATTTTCTTGAAAAGTTGCATACCAGGGCTTTCAAGGGCGAACAATTCATTTCTGATGAAAAAATCCCCCCAAAATATTTCCCAAGACACAGTCTTGGCAAAGTTCCCAAGGTCAGTGAGGAGGCCCAACTTTGACGACCTATAACTTCGAGGTTAAGACAGCTATTTCATTGAACTTTTCTTTTGGTTGAATTGGGATGAATCAAGGAATATGTTGGATTTTCGATTTTCAACTTATTAGGTCACGTGACCTCGTGACCTATCCTTTGCGTCGTGACCTTGACCTTTTGTGTACTGAAATTATAACTTTCGTTTGATGACGATTATAACCCCATTCAGGCCACTTAAAATAAATGAATAAAAACGTAGGGTTCGACCTGTAAAAAGTACTTTGGGGCATCACAATGCTGACACAACACGCTGGTTGGGCCCCCTGTCTGTCCATAACTTCGCATCTATTTGGCATACGGTTTCGAAATGGTCCAAAGTGGCTCCCGACGACGAAGCCTGTCGGTTGGTGCCTGTTGTACTGCCATCAGGTTATAAGGTGACATTGACATTCAAGGTCATTGGATCTGCGGTCACTAATTTATTTCTGGCTAAAACTATATCTCTAAATGAGCTAACAGCTGAACTCAATGCTATTGTGTTCGTCATATCGAGACGGTTACAGAGATACATGGGATGACCCTAATGGGTCAAGTTAGGTCACGTGACCTGAGTTCAGGTCACCGATACAATTACAGGTGCCCATGGACATACACATATACCTATCGATAGAACAACACGACGCCAGCGCACCAACATATCACTTCTACACTTTGACATGTTTAACGATCTTGTGTTCTTGTACTGATTGCATGATTATACGTAAAATGACAGGGGCCTATTGACATATTCCTATCGATAGAATACGACACCAGCGCACCAACATATCACTTCAACACCTTGACATGCTTGCCAGTCTTGTTTTATAAGAGGACGTGGATCCGCCTTATTTTCTGATTCACAGGGCCAGAACCTGTGGTTCTTTCTTGTTCCCTTGATCGTCACGGCTTTGGTGAAGCGGCCATTCAGCTCCTGCTCAGCCTTCTGCACTTCCTGTTTTGTGACATAGAAAAACTTGGTCTTTTTCTGGTCTCGCGAGAAATCGGTACATGTCCTCTGGTGTGAGGATTTCATCTTTTACCGGGCCGCGCAGACTCTCGAGGTACGAGGCGCGTTTCACAGTGTGGCCTATACCATCGCACGCTCCCTTCCCGTGGGACGTGGCGAAAAAGTGCCACTCACATGTCACACCGGGGAAGTCTACGTCATGATAGCACACATTCGCGAAGCTGTACTTGTTTTTGTATTGCGCAGCGCATCCGTCCGTGAAGTAATGGATTTTCATGATCCCGGGAACCTCTTCCTTTATTGCTGGTACCAATTGGCGCAGGAAGGCGTCCACAGTGCTAGTTGTATGCTTTGTGGTGTCAGATATCACGCAGAAGCTCTGTTGTCGCTCCTCTCCGTCTTGGCGCCAGTACACCACGAACGGGTGCACGGTGCTCTGCGCTGTGTCCCAGGGAAAATCTTGGGCGGCATTCTGCACCACGAAGGAGAAGTTCTCGACAAACTCTCCTTGGACAATAACTTCGCCATCTTTAGCGGTCTCCTTCAGATGCTTGAAGTGCGTTGTCTGAGCCTTCGCCTCGAAGTGATGACTTGTCAGCTTCACTATGGCGGAGCTCAGTCTCTCGATGCACTCGCACTGGCTTGCGACGATTTCTTGGAGCGTGCAGCGGCCAGTGCTGCCCCACCGCTTGTAGTGGACCTCCTCCTCACTGTCAACGTCGTCATTGTCTCGCTCTTCGACTAGTATGTTCAACATGTTCATCACACCTTCCACGCCGGGACACTCATCACACTCACCCATCATGCAGTCACGATTTTCTGAATCACACACAGCAGTGTCGATGGCAAAGTTATTAGGGGCCAAGTTATAGCCATAAACGTGTTCGTGACCTCAGATGACCTTGAACGTCCAATGTCATGCGACCTTGTGACCTGATGTCAGTGTAGCGGAAACGAACTGACAGGTTTCGTTATCAGGCGCCACCCTGGACCATTTCGACACCGTATGCCAACTAGATGCGAAGTTATTGGCGGGGAGGGGTCCCAAACAGCGTGCTGTGTCAACATTGCAAGCCCCAAAAGTGCTTTTTACAGGTCGAACCCCACGTTTTTATTTATATATATATATGAAAAGGCATGAATGGTGCTCAAATGCTCATCACACGAAAGTTTTAATTTCAGCATCCAAAAGGTCAAGGTCACGACGCAAAAAGTAAGTCACGGATTCACGTGATCTAATAAGTGGAAAATCGAAGATCTGAGATAGCCAACTGGTTCCTTGATTCATCCCAATTCAACCAAAAAAAGTTCAATGAAATATCTCTCTTAGCCTTGAAGTTATGGGTCGTCAAAGTTAGGCCTTCTCACTGACCTTGGGAAATTTGCAAGGACTGTATCTTGGGAGATATTTTGGGGGAATTTTTTGTTCACCATAAATGAATTGTTCACCCTTGAAACACATACACAACTTTTCAAGACACATACACATACACAACTTTTCAAGAAGAAAAAAATGGTCGGACGGCAAATTGGGAAATTTTCGGTTCAGTTACTGTCGAATGCCTCGGTAAGCAGTGGCATCAGACTTACCATAGTCACCATTGTGACTGTGGTGGTGGAGAAAAAAAATAACCGAATTCGATGGTAAGCAATGTCAGCAAATTAGCAATATGATGGGAATTCAGGAGAGAGAAAAACGTACTTTGTCCAGGGGTGTCGATTTCTGAACATCATTGTTTGGCGGGGGGGGGGGGGGGGGGGTCAATATGTGTAGGTAATTGGCGGACCGAAATTGATTTGGCGTCCACCCCATAGGGTCCCATGTTAAAAGTTGAAAATATGTTGCGAGGGCAAGTAGTTAGCACTGAAGGGCCAAGGTCTCTTCAAAAGCATACAAAATGTCAAACATGATCATACGATATTTGACGAAGTATTAAAACAGCAAGAGCCATGCTATTCATTTAGGTGCAAAATTTTCACGCTGATCATTTTCAGTTGATCATGAGTCTCTCATTGGTAGCCTCAGGCAAGAAAACGACAATGTTTCAAGAAAGACATGGTTCTAAGCGCGTGTCAGGGTGTGGTGCGGGCTCAGTGAGGTCGGCTGAAATCGGGTGAAGCCGGTACGGGTTGTTTCGGGCTCAGTCTAGTCGTACATACTTTATACGCATTCTGATCTTTTTATACACATTCTGAAGGCATTTTCGCTGGAGGTTCACCCTCACCCAGAATTGTATGTTGATAGAAGACAGCATGAAGCAGGCATATGCATCGTGACACGAACATAATAATCATAATCAGGTGCTTGCAACTAACCATAGTGAGTATAAATAATATGAAGTTCCTTCGCATCAACTATTCGGCAATGAGATGTCGATGTCGCCACTGGTGCTGTTGATTAAACAATGAAGCACTCAATAAACTCCTTCAGACCCACCCCCTGAGCCATAAGTTTTTCCGCCCATAACGTTTGACAAGTCTGAAGCAAAGGCATACACATGCTTCTTAACCGCTGAAGCCTTTTTAATCGCCGACAAGAAGGCGCCGATGCCGAGGTCTTCAAAGGCCGTCAAAATGGATTGTATAAATCGGTTGTCTTTTCTGATTTTATACAACCATCACTGCAGTGAAAAATAGACTTGTTACCAATTTGTTTGAACACTGGAACTAACCTGAAAGGAATGTGGAGTAGAAAACTAGCATAACGACATAGTTCTTGGATCAGAAGAAAATAGTTGACTAAGCTTAAGGGGAAATACCAAAACTATCTTTAATCATTGATAAAGTGACAATACACATATATATATATATATATATATATATATATATATATATATATATATAGATCTGTCTATGGCATTATAATATATCAGGATGGTAAATCAGCCCGCGCTTGAAATTTCTCCTTTGCAAATCATGTCGTGTCATTCGTGCTGTCATTCGTGCTGTCATTCGTGTTGTCATTCGTGTTGTCATTCGTGTTGTCATTCGTGTTGTCTCGTAGTGCAGCATCAGAAAGTTGACGTCTCGAAATAATCTATAGAGTTCAAAATTATACGTGATTTCTTCGGTCGCTTCACATTTTTTTCATGGTTTTTCCCCAAGCCTACCCAGATGCGCTGTCAAGCGACAGCCCGTGGTGGGCCCTCGAGTTGCATTCTTAAACCGGAATATGTCAAGGTCAAACTTCAAGGTCAAAGGCTAGCTTGAATTTTTTAAGTCCTCGAGATTTGTCACTATGGGTTCGATTTCTACAAAGTGGGTGTGATTCGACGTGGTTTGTGCCGCATTATCACGTGCCCTGGAGGGGGGACGAAATCCTCCCACCCCTCCGGTTTTTCGTAGATACCTTAAGATTTTACCGGCCGATATGCTCCATTCGTTGTGCACCTGCTTATATATGACCGACGCGTTGCTTTAAGTAAGAAAAATTCAAATCGAGCGAAAAGTTTTCGAGTTAGGGGTCGCTAAAATAAAAAGAAACTTCACCGCCAGACCACAAATATCGGCGCTGATGCGCTTCCCGTATGTTGGCAAAAAGAAAGTGTTTTTGGTAAAACTAGCGACTTGTTTGGTGTACATTTTTATGCTATATTGTTTCATTCATGTCAGGTCAAGTCAAGTCAAGTTTATGACAGGTCAACACACGCCCTGAAGAGGGGATGGCGAAATCCGCCCACCCCTCCGATTTTTCGTACATAACTCCATCTTTTCCCGGCCGATATACGCCATTTTTTCCGTACCTACTTGGAAATGACCGGCGCATTGCTTAAAAGAAAAATGAAAATCGGCCGAAACCTTTTAAAGTTATGGGCCGTTAAAGTGAAGAAATTCGCAGCGCCAGACCACAAAAATCGGCGGTGATACGCTTCCAGTCCATTTGCAAAATGGAACTGTTCTTGACAACACAAGCGACTTGTTTGATGCATTTTGTTATGCTATGTAATTTAAAAGTCATGTTAGGTCGCCTAGGTCAAGTCAGGTCAAGTTCATGACAGGCTAATAGAACCAAACTTGGTCAACTGGAATGTTGTCAAAATGCAAATGACTGTCATGCGATTGATGTCACTTTACATGTTACTACCTACACATCCAGAAATCTACTGTTTGTCATTGTGTGCCTAAGCGCTTCCATACTTTATTCATATATTTCACTCCTTTCTTTGCGAAGCCGATTGTGCCGAACCGCCGAACGGAGCAGTCGGGTGGGCAGCCCGGTTCCGGTAACTGGAGCAGGTAATGACCTACTAAAGTTCTCCTATATAGGTGACCTGAGGTCAAATGGCGGATCGGGCATCTGTATTGCATCATTAATAATGTCCAAAACACCATTAATGCCAACTTTGAAGCATGCAAACACAATCACAGCGATCCACAACATTGACCAACCAATCCACGCAAAACCAGAAAATTTTGCTCTTTTGACCTCATTTGACCTTCAAGATATTAACCTAAGGTCATGCAATTTGCACACAATAGAGTTCACTATCATGCCCATCCCCCCGCGAATTTCGTTACTCTGGCGTCAGTAGGAGCCGAGATCCTAGGGGGCGGAATCCTCCCCCCTCCAGTGCGCGTAATTTTCCGAGGCCCTCCAGGACGCTTGTTAAAATGCTAGCAAACAGAAATAATTTATAAGGTCAAAGGTAAAACCCATTTCTTTTGGTCGCCTCGCACTTTTTTCGTCCCCCTAACTTATCCACATCGGATACCAAGCAATAGCCGAGGTGCACCCCAAGTAACATTTCAAACCGGGACATGTCAATATTAAACCACAAGACCGATTGGTTAGCTTAAATTGTTTGAAGTCCCCGCGCCTTGTCGTTATGTCTTCAATTTTCATCAATTTGAGTCATTCAACGTGCCGTGTCGTACTCTAGCAAACTGTTCAGAAAAAAAACAGATGAACTTTCAAAGTCAAAGACCGTACTCATTTCTTCCGTTGTCCCGCGTTTCATCGTTTTCTCCCACAGTTACCCATGCTTGGCATCAAGAGATGGGCATCCCTCGAGTAACATTTCAACCCGGAACATGTCAGATCAAGTCTCCAGGTAAAAGGGTAGATTAATTTTCAGAGTCCTCACGTTTCGTGGCTATGGCTTCAATTTGCATTATATGGGTGTCCTTCGACGTGGCTCGCCGTACATTATCAGAATATCAGTTGCCGCCCCGGTAGCTCAGTTGGCTCGAGTGCTGGCCTGTACTGGTCTCCCCTGTGCTGGCAACACAGGGTTCGAGTCGCTTCCCGAGCTCGCATTTGGCCCCCGGATGGGAGTGTCAGTTGGCAGCTGGCCTGATAAAGCCGGGGACGAGCTACCGAGCGGCCGTGTCGGTGCATTGGCGGCACGTTAAACTTTCGGTCTAAATTCTGCCGTTGAACTGGAGTTTATGGATCGGGTGGTGGCCCAGGGTTCACGCAACAAGCTCTGCTTAGCAATAGAACCCTGGTTCCTCAAGCCACCCTAACAATAACTCGGATTGATTTTTTTAACGAATGCTGTGACATCGAAATAACTTAAAAAGTGTCGAAGGTCCGACGTGTGTAAAACGATGGACAGTAGTAAGAATAGGAGGGCCAAACCTATTTTTGTTTGCAGCCTTTGTGATAGTAAACACTCGTATCCTATATGACTATGGGCTCCCCAAGAAATTCACCATAATCTGATCGGACGGGTTTCTCATCGTTAGTTTTTAATTTGCACTGCTACATTGCTGTTCCGGACATATGAAATATAGAACATTTTGAAATTGTCCGCTTTCCTCTTAATGGTCCAACGGAAGTTAACAAAAGAGAAGCCACACATGAATGCGGACAATTATATGATTAGCTGGAGTTCATAACAGCGAGAGAACAATGCTGTAATAACGATTAGATCCAGGAATTGTCACGGGAGCACTTGTCTGAGGGGGCACCATTTCTTTGGAGCGGCGTCAATGCGAAAGCACCTGGAGGGTCTCCTCTGGCTGCAAAACTCGAGGAGCGGTTGCACTCAGCCTTTCCCGAATGGGCGCCTTTCCTCCCAAGGGACAGACGTGCACAAAAGGTCAATAATGTCACCTACAAGCATTGAAGCCCATAAATCTGTCACATTTCAAAAGTGCAATCCGCACGCGTCTGGCACATTGCTGATCGTTTAGTAAATGTTTCATTAAGATCGATCCAGTGGTTGCCGAGATCGGCCATGTGCACTAGGGTGTGTCACGAAGGACCTTTTTTTGGAAATTGCACTTTGCTTAGTGAAATTATCGTGCAGATCACCTTCAGAAAAACTGTGGTCGGAACCAAATCGAAATCAAACAATAAACAAAATATGCGACAGGCCGATAAAGAAACAAATTTGCCGGGCGCCTGGCGTTGAAGTCTCCAGTGATGGCGCTCCGTTGCGATTGGCATCTAACACCACGCGTCCGGCCACCGTCGGAGCGCCGCCGCGGCGCTGTGACGAAAAAGGCGGCAGTCGGTGCTGTGGATGACTGATGAATGGATTCTGGTGATGAAGCTCATTAATAAAACTCAATGAAAGTGTTTAGTGGGTTAAAAGGCTTTTGATAAGCACCAGTCGCTTAATAAGTTGCCTGGATATCTGACGCATGAAAGAAAGGTTCACTTTACGTCGCTTGTTCGTTCCATTTTCAATCAGTAGATCTATCGGCGTATAATGCTAATATTTTCACTTTTGAAAGCTTGAACATCTTTAAAATTCCTCGTCTGTTTACATCGAAGACCAATTAAATCATTCTGAGATACTTGATATCTTATTGTTATGAGAAATAGACCAGGCGAAATCGGCATCATGCTCCGTTCCACTACAACCGAAGGAGACGGGCATACAGCGACGTCACCTTTTGTACGAGCGGCCACACTTTTTGTACGAACTATCATTTTATAACTGTGCTACTTGTCTACATGCTCGACAGAAAACCCGACATGAAATCTTTTTTGCTGCTGAGCACTGACATTGCTGACCTGTGTTTCAACTTCGCCACAATGTAACCGTGGCGGGCCTCTTCACCAATTACCTTCAAAGACGCCTCGGTCACCACTTTCACCATCCGTTCCACCGTCTGACTGTGCACGGGGTATGGCGGTACTTCGAGAGGATTCGCGATGATGTCTAGTAAGTCATCATAGGACAGTTGTTGCGTCAAGGGCGGCTCGGTTATCGCCTCATTACACCAATCAATCAGCTCCATGATGCTGTTTGCCCCCATATTCACTTTTGCAAGCTTAAACTTCCGCACTTCGTTAGTATCACTATCGACTTGAGTTCTGCGCCACTGCTGGATTTGAGTGACCGGCCTTTCCCGTGTGGCTTGATCTTGGCCCGCTGCCATTGCTAGCAGTACTGCCTCAGGGTGACACCAGTAGCTGTTGCGCTGTATTACCGGCTGCACCATGGCCGCTATCTCAGGTCGCCAACTTTTCAGAAGTTGTACGCTGTGCAGCGCAATGCCAGGACCGTCAGAACATTTCCAGTTCTTCTTGATGCAGAACCACATGGGAGTATAGTGGCACACGATGAACTCCGCTAGCATTCTCAGACTGTCTGATGGCTGTTCGGTTGATATGTAGAGCCGGAGAATTCGCGCCGCCAGAGTCAGCCACCTGGAGTGGTTTAGTGGACCGATCTTCATTTTCGCAGTTCTATCTTAGATACAGCGTCTGAACACTACGCGCCAGACTGTACAGAATAGCCTGATCTGAACTTAGGTCACTAAGAATCTCCTGCGTCATTTCTGAAACATTTCCGCCATCGATTGGCTCAAAATCGACCACTGGAAAGGTTTCTACTGCGCCTGCAGCAGCCCGGCCAATCAGCCCACTAAACGACTTAGGTCCTGTTGTGACTCCATCTAACTGGCTAAATACTGCACGAAGATTAAGTTCATTTGCATGAAGTTGGCACACAAGCCAGTGGACGGGGCGTTTTTGTCCGAGCTCAAGCAAACGGATAACACCACCTTTTTGGCCAGTATTAAATATCGTACCGTCGCAGCCAAGCACAGAAACATCCGCACCAAACTCATATGCCACGGCGTTCAGGTCCTGAAAAATGTCCTCCGCTTTCCCAGTCTGTGGGGTAAAGTGTCCTAAATATGCACTGTCTGGCTCGGATACAACCACAATGTGCTCTTCCGTCTTCTTTGAACTGGCTGTCATAAGCGTGTCGTCTTTTCTACCGTCGAAGTAGAGACCAGATACACGACCTGCATGATCCTCGTGGCTCTGGGCTACTACCTCTCTTCTAATCCGATCCCTTGCTCGCCATACTTTTTTGCTATCCACTATGCAGTCCATATCGTCAGAAGTGATCCGACCAATGTCCACTTCGAAACCGTTTATGATCGCAGCACACGCACGATTAGACACTCCGTACCGATCTGCTGCTAGAGCCGTATTTAGCAGTTCGTTTGTGCTACTGTTCGCCATATACTCTGACTCATTGACTACAGATGTGAGCGATGATGAATCTGGGGCGGAATCTTGGCCGGAATTAGAATCTAGCTGGGCCATTCCAGAAGGTCCCGGTTGTGGTGATGTGACTCTCTCGGCGGTCAGACGCCTCCTTTCGTCCATGGCGCGTCGACGAGTGGTTTCACGGATATCTGCGGTGCCGATTTGCATTTGGCGAGGTCCTCTCTGGTCTTGGACAAAGGGAAACTCCATTCGTGGCACTTTGTCGGCCATCGCACATTTGCAGCTATCGATATAAGCACATTTGCAGGGGGCTGTATCAAACAATTTTCCAAACCACTCATCACCGGACGGACGTACACCTGGTGATGCCGACTTCTTTCCAGCAGTTTTCATGTATCGCCAGTAGCGATCGCGGCATTCTCGAACCATATATTCGACTCGGGCCCTCCCAACAATTGGCATTCCTTCGCAGCACCACATTTTCATCACACTTTCCGCGACAAACTTTATATGAGATGCTAGCCTCTCTTTCAACCTTTTGTTCGCAACGCATGAGTCTCTATTCACTTTACTCAAGTAATTCAGAACGTCAATTCTCGTGGGCAGTCGGTTTGTTTTTAGTTCAGAAGGAACCAAAAGCTCTTTGGTGGAAGCGCGGGTCTTCAAGTTCGAACTCTTACCCCGATCACACCGACGCAGGTAATATCACACTTCACAGGCAGTGGGCACAACTTGCAGACACCAAACCAATCTTTTTCGGGCCGTCCCGCCGGGTCTCCGCCGCCGACTGCCTTGTCTCGGCGGCCCTCCCTTCCCCTGTCTCCCCCTCCCCTGCCCTGTCTCCCCCTCCCCTCCCCTGCCCTGTCTCGCTCTTTGTGTTTTCTACCCTCACCGTGCGCCGGCCGTCTCCCGCCCCATCCCAGCCCCTCCCCCGCGCCATGCGACGATCGCCGCCGGCTGGTGTCGCCCTCGTTAATAGGTTGTCCCTACTGCTGATAATCCCAGTTTCCCTTGAAACTTGAGTAACGAAAAGGAACAGGAGAGTTGGATTGACTAATAAAACAGGGATGTATGGCATGCGAAGCTATTTTGTGTCGTTAGTGCGTACGCAATTTATTCGAATGATGATTCATAGCACTGTGAAACGTGGAGCACAGACAAAGGAAAGTGGAGAGATCAGTCCTTCAGTGAAGTTTAATCTTTACAATCAGATATATCCCGGCTCCCCTGATCTGTTTTTGAATTACCAGAATCCATTCATAAGTCATCAACAGCACCGATTGCCGCCTTTTTCGTCACAGCGCCGCGGCGGCGCTCCGACGGCGGCCGACGCGTGGTGTTAGATGCCAATCGCAACGGAACGCCATCACTGGAGACTTCAACACCGGGCGCCCGGCAAATTTGTTTCTTTATCGGCCTGTCGCATATTTTGTTTATTGTTTGATTTCGATTTCGTTTCGACCACAGGGTTTTTTTTAAAGGTGATCTGCACGATAATTTCGCTATGCATAAGAAAAACCGTTTAGGCGACGCACCCTAATGTGCATAAGCCCAAAATTTTCTTTTTCAGTGATTTGATGACCTTTGACGTAACCCATGGTAATGACAGTCCACACCGCATGCCCCTGGCAAACGTTCTATCTTTTGATGAAGGTTTCGTTAAGATCGAGGCACCGGTTGCCGAGATCGGTCATGTCTGCGATATGGTGTCTGTCGAACGGTGTATGTGAGATGGTGTCTGTCTTTTAGACCCTGCCGTTGGCAGGTGCCCGTCGAACGTCGTTTCAAATGCAAACGTTTGAGAACTGCGCTGCAATCGACCCCTATCAACTGTCTCGGCGTATATGCGACAGCCTGCTGCACCATGGTTCAGCCTAATGGATCTGGCTGCGTGCAGCCGATATTGTGCGCCGGGATCTGTGCCAAAAGAGTTAGCGCTGCCAAATATCCAGTTCTGAAATTGCGATGATAACTTACCGAAATATAAACGAAAAATTTTTGAAATAACCGGAAATAAACTGTACATGAAATACCTTTGGATTAAAATGTCTTGCCTGAAGTGATATATCTTCTTTATGTCGCGAATACTTTTCCTTCTTCGAATAACGACTATCTATCACAATAACGGCGGAGTTTCAGCCAATATCTGTCATCTACGCTGGTAGACGACTTCGCAGGTTTGTGCACTCTGCCAACGGGTGCCTTTTTAGTTCATAGGGACGCCTCCGGCGGAAGAAAACAAATTGAATGGATACACTGGAACCTTTTCATACCGACGCCTTTCCCGGCATGAGGGACGCCACCTTCCACGTAGGGGTACATACCCTCAGTGTCAGACCATTTATTCGCCCTGGTTCCCATTGGAACGAAAGGTGTCACGGCAAAGCAGAAAAGCCTGGGAAAGGCTGTTGGGAAAGGCAATTGCATGTCCATATTTGCTACCATAATGCCCACGTCCAATATTGTACGTTCTTCCTGCTACAAGAGGGCAACGTTTAACATATTTACAGCACTGCTCTATGGTGATCGTGAAATCGGATCTAGCACATGCAACATATAGCTAGATGTTCATATGTAGTAATACGTAATGAAACTTACTAATTTTCGTGGAACTTTTAGTTCCCTAAAAAAAACAGTAAGTTTCACTACGCATTACTACATATGAACATCTAGCTATATGTTGTATATGTACATGTATGTATATGTATGTATATGCATGTATATGTATGTATATGTATATATATGTATGTATATGTATGTATATGTATGTATATATATATATATATATATATATATATATATATATATATATATATATATATATATATATATGTATGTATATGTATGTATATGTATGTATATGTATGTATAAGTATGTATATGCATATATATATATATATACATAGGTATATATATATATATATATACATAGGTATATGTATGTATATGTATGTATATGCATGTATGTTTGTATATGTATATGTACATGTGTATGTGTGTACGTCCCACATGGCTGAACGTACGCGCGCGCTACTAAAGAAAAGGTCACACGCCGAATCGCCAGTCACAATTGCATTGACGAACCAACAGTCATATTACCATAAATGAAGCTAGTTATCTAGCGAGGTAATTTCCACATTCATATATGGTGCTGAGATGTTCTAGCCTCCCTTCTGGATTAATTTCGAAGTTATTCAAGACAACCATGGAATAGGAAATGTCTCCTCCCAAGAAGCATATGTACCGTTATACTCATTGTATGTTGCACACTCCTCTAAAATGTGTCACCTATTTTGTTAAGTGCATTACAGTAAAAGGACGTCAACCCGCGTCGGCTCGGGGTGGGGGGTGTTCAACTGCTCCTCCTAAAGTTTCCCGCGGACATTGAAATAACGGCGCGCGATAGCACGCCAAAATTTAATATACCTTTTTCGACATTAATTTGGCATGTTGAGTCAGCATTTTGAAGTCAGGTCATTTAGGGTCAACAAGTTACTCTAGGGCAGGTAGGGTCACCTCCAAAAAAGTATAACCAGTCGTCACGCTTTAACAGATACAGATATTTTAATGAAACTTTCAGCGTTTGCTTATCTTTAGTGATGGAACAAAACGCACCACAGCGTTTTTTCATTTCTTCCGTTTTCAATTTCTTATTAGTTCTGCGTATTAGTATTGGAGTTCAAATCGAAGATTCTGGCTAAAGGAAGCATTTTTATTGGAGCAAGTTAACTTCAAACACCTTTTTTTTCGGTCCGCTCCACACATTAGAAAGGAAAATTAAGGAAAACTTGAAAACTGAACATTTTGAACTTCTTGGCTATTTTTTTTGGTGGCAAAAATTGTATGGTCTTAGTCGATTTCGCTGTCCTTTTCTTATTCCAAATAACTTTCCTTTTTCCAAATCTCCTCCAAAATGAATCCCCCAGAGCCAAAACCATGATGTAAGTAGGGAAAACTTGGGTCCCCTAGTGACGCCACTTTTGAGGATAATTTTTGGGGGGTGGTAGTGTTGGGTCCTACTTGTAGAGCGCTTTCCGATGACACCTCTTTCGTTTTTGTGCAACGCTTAGGGTGGTGATTACAGAGGGTTCCCATCTCCCTCCCCCCCCACGAGACGGGGTGTGAGGATTTGGCCGGGAAGACCGGAGAAGGTTAATTATTTATATGATGAAGTTATGGCAAGCCTCGGGTAGTATTCGCCGGTGGGAGCAACAACCAGTTAGGGTTACGCAAACGAGTTTCCAATGAAGACTCGGGAAAACCTTATCCATATTCACCTCCCATCGGAAATGAGCAGAGCATCTTAATTTCTCTTGTTGTATCCTGAACACCACTAGTAACATCCATTCCTATCCTCACGCCCTAATAAGTACGAGTGCCTACCTAACCGTTCACTGCGATCGTTGTTTCTCAACCGTATGCACAGACCGTGAAGATGACCATATGGCGAAATCATCCACGAAAAGCGCTCTCCCTACAGAAATTGCCAGCAATGTACCCACGTCATTAAGTGAAATAGCAAACAACGCAACGCTCAGTACGCTCCCCTGCGGAACTTCGTTAACTTGTGAAAAAGTGCCAGATAGGGAGTTTCCTATTCTAACGCGAAACGTTCTGGAAGACAGAAAATTTGACAAGAAGATACCCATGGGACCTCTGATTCCCATATTGTGCAGCTTCATCAGGATACCGTGACGCCATGCCGTGTCATATGCGCCGTCAATGTCAAAAAATATTACTGCCGTGTGGTGGCGTTTCATGAAACCAGAGCGCACATCTGAGTTGAGTGTTAAAATGTGGTCAAGTGTGCTACGGTGTTTTCGGAACCCACTTTGTATCACAGTAAGGAGATTGTTATGTTCTAAAAACCACATCAATCGGACATTCACCATTTTTTTTCAAGAAGTTTACACAGGAAGCAGGTCAGTGAGATGGGACGGTAATGTAATGGATCCGTGCCAGATTTATTTGGTTTACGGGACTATAATTGCCTGCGCCATGAAGGCGGAAATGTGCCCGATGTCCACATTGCATTTAGGGCTTCCAAAAGTGTGTCTAAAGCAGCAGCTGGTAAACGTTTTATGATATCATTATGCAGAGTGTCGGGACCCTCTGTCACACTCTTGAGTGTGCCGATTGCTGCGGTTAATTTAGGAATGGAGAATGGTATGTTGTACTGGAGGACGTCTGTAGTGGAAGAATCAAGAGGACGTGCCTCGCACCGATCTTTGTGTCTAAAAAATTGTTCGTTACATGTGTTTTCCGAGCGTGCGGACAAAGCACATCCTATCTTGTCAGTCACTTCTTCCGGGTCGATGATGTCCTGTCCTGCTATGTGCAAGACAGGGAGAGGAACTGGGGCGTGTTTCCCAGAGAAACGCTCTATGCGGGACCATGTAGTAGACGGTGACGTAGAACGATTTAACGTCCTTACATAGGCTTTCCACGAGTCCCGTTTCGCCTCGGCAATAATACGTCGCGCGTGCTCTCGTGCTTTGCGAAAAGCTAGTAAATTGTACGTGCAGCTATTATTATTAAATATACGGAATGCCCTCTTCCTAGCACGGATAGCCCCCAGAAACTTATCGGACCATCATGGGACTGGTGCTCGAATGGACGTTCCCGATGATCGAGGGATGTGCCGCTGGGCACTCTGCAAGGCCGCCGAAGTGAATGTTTCCACGGAGATGGGGGATTCATCACAGTGGTCGCGGAGGGTCCTTTCAAGGTTAGCTTGGAAAGCCTCCCAGTCGGCTCGGTAAAATAGCCACTTTGAAGGTTGTTGCCCAACCGGGACTCGATTAATGAAACGGGAGTAAGCAGAAAAGTGGTCGCTGTTATGTGGGTCGCTATCAACCGACCACTCTAAGACAGGTGCAATTTCCGGACTACAGAGAGTGAGGTCCAGCACGGACGTCTGTCCAGTCGGTAAAGCAATATGTGTTGGTGTTCCCATGTTAAGAATGCATAAAGGGAAACCGCTTATAAAACGTTCCATTGCACGTCCACGGCTAGTAATCGTGGCTGAGCCCCAAAGAGAGTGGTGCGCATTAAAATCGCCACACACCATTAACGGAGATGTGAGTTGATTTACAGTTTGAGAAAGATCGGAAAGTGGAAACAGTCTGCCCGGTGGTAGGTATATGCTGCATATAGAAACGGTACGGTGGTCTATTACTAAACGAGCAGCAATGCACTGGATATTTGAAGAGAGAGGTACATGTGTAAATTGGACAGAGTTGTGCACAGTAATGAGCACACCGCCATGCGACACAGTGCTAGACGGTACGTCTTTTCGTAGAACAGTGCAATTTTTAAGTTGAAACGAAGCACCTGGAGCCAGTTTCGTTTCCTGAATGCATAAATCCGACGGCGTCCGGGAACTTAAGAGATGCCGAAGGTCATTGAAGCTGGATTTCATTCCCCTGCAGTTCCACTGTAAAACTACGATGTGAGGAAGTTAATACAGTAAAACATGAGTGTGGTCAAAGGATATAGTTATATACACTGGATAGTGCATACCACAAACCCAGCGACAGCTTGGTTAGTTAATAAGAAAAGAACGTAAACCAGATATTCACGTGTGGACGAGTCCCGGTGCCCTGTCTCGTAGGAGAGTCTATCCAGGACTCATGTAGGTAGCTCCTATCAGGACCGAGTGAGTTTGTCTTCGGGCGGGACCTCTGTGAGCCACCCCACGGCGGGGATTCGGACGGAGGACACTCAGCTGCAGCGGAGGCGGAGGAGGACTCATGTCAGATGCTCCCCCAGGTCCCTCCACTCGCCGTCGCGGCGACGGGGTGGCTGAGTTTGGGGGGCGCCATATCTGTACCTTGGCGGCCCTTGACCCGGGCCTTTTCCATTTGAGCGAGCCGAGCTCGTTTGGCTTCGCGGGCACGCTTTTCGGCTTCCTGAAATTGCAAACTGACGTCTGATATTTGGCTTGGTCGGTGCGTGTTTTTGGATGGCGATGCAGGCGCAGATGTCGAGGGTGAGGGCGATGGCGAGGCCAGGCTCTCAGGAAGCGGGGAGGATTCAGGGAGGGAGGAGGTGGAGAGGATGGATTTAGGGGTGGTGTTAGTGCGCGAGGGAGTGGAGGAGAGGCTGGAGGGTGGACGGGATGTAAGGGGCGGGGATTTCAAGGTATATGGTGTGGCAGAGGGGGAGGGGCTAGGCTTGGGTAGGGGGGACCGAGCTGGCCTCTTAAACCGGGTGACCAGGGTCCATTCCTCGCCCACAGAGGCCGATCTAGATGACTCCTTGGATTGTTTATCGGTGTCTTCACCTGGGAGTGGGGCCTCGGTGGTTGCGGTATTTTGTGAGAGGGGCTGCGCCTGCCTCTCTGGTGTCGCCAGAGGTACCCCAAATGCTCGGAGGAGAGCTGTGAGCTGGGTGATCAGCTCGGCGGCCCCATCGGGTTGTAAGTGTTGTGGAAGCAACGTGGTGTTCCTGGCCTTCGATGCGTATGATTGTCTGGGATGCGATCTTTCATAAAACTCTCTTGCTTCTCTGAATGTTACTTTGTTGATGTGTTTAAGTGAAATAATTTCCTTTTCTCTAATGTAGTTTGGGCACGCACGATCAAACGATGTGTGGGGTTCCTGTCCGTCACCGTAGTTGGCACAAAATGGGTTCTCCGAATTGCACTTTTCAAAAGGATGCTCATGGGAGTCACACTTGTTGCAGGCTGGGGGGTTTCAGCAATATTGGGTAGTGTGTCCAAATTTTCGACATTTGAAGCAGCGCATTGGATTTGGAAAAAAAACTGTCTTATTTTTACTCGTAGGTAGCCAACTCTGATCTCGGGGGGTATGTCTGTGCTGTTAAATGTCAAAATAATGTTGCTTGGAATGCAATCTGCTCCTCCTTTCACTTTCATTTTTCTCGCGGCGATGACTCCGAAATTTACCAGTCCTTCGACAATCTCATCTTCCGATACCTCCCTCAAATCGTAACAGTTTATAACCCTACGCGATGTGTTTTTGTTTTCTGAGGCTCCACGGTGATCGCAACAATTTCCTTCTCCTTTTCCCGTCTCTCCGCACATAGTATACAAACTCGGATAATTTAAGTGCCCTGGCTGCCTGCTCTACTTCGACGAACTCCACCTCTAGTGCGCCATCTTTCAGTTTGTCGCATCTTAGAATGTTACCAAACCTGTCGCAGCCGTCTCTCCTCTGAAACGGGGACAGGGACGCGAGGCTTTCGTTCCTCCCTCGGAACACAAGAGCACGAGGTACCGGGGTGCCTTCCGCAGAGGTGTACCGATCTCGGCCGCAGTAGGAATTGGTCTGGCGCTCACGGGAGGGACCAGGAAAGTGTTTTTGTTTAGTATATGCCATGTGTTGTATGTTTTGTTCTGCTCATCCGGTGCCCCACCACAGAGGGGCCCTACTGGGGGGACGCCTGTGTCTTGCGGACGGGAGGTCGTCAGACACCAGATGGGCTATACGGGGCACGCAGCACCTTCGCCCGACCGGGAGAGAAAGACTCACCACCCTGACCAGGATCCAGCGCCGCCCACACCTTGACCCCGGCCGGTCGGGCCGGCAGGCACTGGGAAACCCAGACCCCCACCCCGAGGCGACCTGTCACTTGACCCGCGTCAGGCCCCACGGGCCCGCCCGCCACTCCGGGATATCGGGACCAAAGAGGTGTGTTGGTCCCCCGTCACATCTAGCACCGTGCGACGGGGGACCTCAAACTCCAGGACTCCGTCAACCCCGGGGGACGGGCCAAGGGGGCGCGGCTACCCCGATAAAACTGAGCTGGTGGACAGGGCCGGGGAAGTTGTCCTACCTGCTCATAGTATGGATAGTTAGTGTTGCAGGGCTAGATGAAGGACATGGGTGTTGGAATGAGATGGGCATTGGAGTGGGAGCGTATGAACGGAAGGACGAGTGAGGCACTCTTGGTCTCACCCCTCGCCGGTGTGATGGTCGCCGGGTCTGTGGGGCACTCAATCCCCCCCCCCCCCCACCACCACCACCACGTAAAGGTGGTGCCTCGTCGGGGGGGGGGGCACGGCTCCCTAACGTGGGTAGAGGTGCTGGGAATGGCGCAGACGGTGCCATTGCTGTGGGACTCCGCGTGTTGATGGACGAGAGGATGGTGCTGCTACGTCCTCCTGGGTGACGGAAAGGACATCCCCCACGGTCCGGCCTTGTCTCCTCTCAGTGCTTGGTTAGAGAGCTTGGCACACTACTGCTGAGTCAGGCGTGCCCGTCTCGCTTCAGGCGCGCACGTCTTGCCTCGCGCACGTCTCGCTTCAGGCGCACTCATCAGGCGCACACGTCAGGCACGCACATCTCACTTCGCGCACGTCCCGCTTCAGGCGCACACATCAGGCGCGTACGTCTCGCCTCGCGCACGTCTCGCTTCAGGCGCACACATCAGGCGCGTACGTCTCGCCTCGCGCACGTCTCGCTTCAGGCGCACACATCAGGCGCGCACATCTCGCTTCGCGTACGTGCCATTCCACTTCCTGTCGGGCAAGGTCGTACTGGATAGGTGGTTTTGGTGTATGTTTGGGTTTTGGAGGATCGGGGATGGGGTTGAGGGGTGAGGATGAGGCGACGGCAAGGAAGGGAGCTGGGCCACAATCCACTGGTGAGCTGGATTGTGTGGATGATTGTTTAGCAGGCTTATTGGTCTGCTGGGCCGTTGAACATTCAGTCTCCCAGTTTTCCTTCATGGTTATGATCGTAGCAGCACTTTCTGAGGGATCCTCATCTTCCGTGTTTGTTTCCTGTTTCTCAACAATACAACAACATAGGCTGACTAACCTTTGTTGACGGGGATGTAGATCGCTCCATTAAGGACGCAATAGCGAATTGGCGTAGCAGGGCACTCAGCTGTGTGATAAGATTGGGAAGTCTTCTTGTCGGATTGGGGACATTTCCACGAACTGCTGCATGAACATATCGGACGAAGACGAATTCGGACAGATCAGGTGAACGTAATGTTATTATGAGGCTGTTCGTTGGTTGAATTTCTTGACCTTTTCTGATAGTACTCCTTCGCGCCTCTATCGCTCCCCACCCTGATAGGCCATCCATAATGTCAGCGTCCGACACGTCTCCAAAATCCCAGCAATTTTTAACGCCATTCAAGTAGTTTTTGGTGGTATGTGGTCGCACCTCGATAGGCATAGTGGCGATTTGCCCGCCAGTTTCACTTCGCACAATGTGGGTTAATTCAGTTGTGCCCATCCCTGCTACCGTAATCAATATTTTAACATTTTTTCTTCTACTCCACCATCTCTAAGCTTTCCGCATCTCAGAACCACCCCAAGCTTGCCACATGCTTCTTTTCTCTGGAACAGGATAAGTCGTGAAAGGCTTTTTAAACTTCAACTGATGAGGATAGGAGGAACAGCAAGACAAGTTTCATGGCCGGGTCTCACACGAACCACACCCGGATTTCTGATGTCTTCTGTATGTTTCCTGCTAGATGGGGAAGATTAATTGTTTGTTGTGTTTTAGGTTGCCATGGAATGTGCTTGTTTCTACTCATCGTGGCGCTCTACTACATATGGACCCTACCGGGGAGCGCCCGATTTCCGCAGTCGGAAGGACGCCAGGCGCACAAGGATCTATACGGAACAGGCGGCGCCGTCACCAGGCCGGGAGAAAGAGATTCACCACCTCGCCGGGATCCAGCGCCGTCCACTGCTTAACCCCAGCCGGCCGGGTGGAAGGGACCAGGACAAAGTACAGGCCCCCGCCTCGAGACGACCTGTCACTTGATGCACATGGGGCCCTGTGGGCCCGCCCGTCCCTCCAACTTCATCTGACACCACTCTGGCACCAACTTCATCCTCCAGGACTGTCAACACCGTGGGACAGACCAATGTGACACGACTACCCCGATCAGACTGAGGGAACGGGTAGACCAGATGAAGCTGTGCTATCTGCCGGTGGCAGGACAGTGTTTGTTGTTGGGGGGTTGGATGAAGGACATACAAAAGGATGTCGACACGTGATGGATACTGGGATGGAAAGAGAGGGATGGACGATGGAAACTGCACGAGCCCGCGGAAGCACCTCCGTGTTTCCACACCCCTTGTTAGGTTGGCTGTGGTAACCCGAACGAGTGCTGTTTCCCTAGCCATGCGAGTAGCGATGGCTGACACCACTCTGGGGGCAATTATATCGCGTTGTATACTACAAAGATTCATGCAAATGAAAGGTCAGACATGGCTTTTATATTTTAACAGATTAAGAATTATTCCGAATCTTGGGAGGAACTTCCGTATAGGTGAGCCGAAAAAGTTATCTTTGGTCATGGGTATGATCTGCTACGATACCACCTTGAAACTGCTTTACAATGATGGTCATGCGTTCCTGATGGGGGAGTTTACATTCTTGGGCACCCATTTCCTCTTAGTTGAATAATTTCATTGAGTTCCCTGCCGGCTTTTATTCTAAGTTCAACCATCTTGCAACCACGCGAAGCAAGTACTACTAAATATATAAAGACGACGAGACCTAGTGTTATATATACATATTCGCATTGGAGTGCTCACGTTCTAAATACCTTTATGTAACCTGCAATCAGTCCGCTTAATCATCTCACAGCAAAGTACATTATTCACTTCTAATGCACGAACTACTTAGACAGGTTCTTCCGCACGAATGTATATCGTATATATCGTGACGAAACTATCCCCAGTGACTTGTGGGATGAATCTCCCGATGAACCAATCGAGGTACGCCTGTATTATGCGAGGTGCAGAGCAGCAGAACTTCTCAACTGAGATTGCAGCATGTCTTCAATGTCAAGGCTGTTCAAAATCGGATTATTTCGTCGCTATGCATTCTCATATTCTTATGCATTTCGGGTAAAAGTTTTTACTTAGGGAATTTTAGAAAGCTAAGAAAGTGCATGAATATGTCCCGGTGAGATTGATCCATGTAGAATACATTTCAACGTACCTTCAACGTACCATTCGTAGAAAAAATCGCACACTTTCCAAGTACGCTATTTATACATATGGATATATATAACATTACACTATACTACATATATTCATATACATATGAATATATATATATATATATATATATATATATATATATATATATATATATATATATATATATATATATATATATATATATATATATATATTATATATATATATATAGTATAGTGTAATGCGCATGCAATTCAACCTTAGTCCAGCTCAGTTGAATCGGTGGGGAATTCACAATAGGGGCGGATGTCCATCGCCCGCTCAAAACTCATTTCGGCTTACATCATACTATATATGTGACGTTCCTTGGAATAAGCACTGACCGCAGTGCTTTCCTGACGAGCCAAGTATGTTTGCGTGAGGCGATGAGATTGAGTATCGGTCCCTTCGTTGGCTACAGGAATAGATCTATTTCTGGCTACGGTAGCTCTGCAGGCGCTGCACAACCAGGCGATCGATGGGGGAGACGGTAATCGTCCGACGGATGGCCCATCAGTCCACGTCACGTTCGCTCCACAGCGCTGGCTGATGTCGCCAACTCACGATCGAAGGGATCGAAGGCGCCCACCGGTCTGACCCTGTTCTGACATGGATGAACATTATGGCCAGCTCTCTGCTCAGTCGCTTCGGATGACAACCTGAGGAAGTGTAGTGTACCTACTGTGGCGGGGAGATGTGGTGTATTGGCTCACAAATAAAATTTGACGGCATTGGGTCGCACTCATCGGATGGAAGTTCATCCCGGATTATATCCCCGGATTATATCCCCGGATTATATCTCCGGATTATATTCGTGGACTATATCCTCGGATTATATCCCCGAATTGTCCCCGGATTATGTCCCCCTGTTATATCCTCGGATTATATCCTCGGATTCGTCCGGCATTTTTGATGCAGGGAAACTTGCTTCATTCGCACACAATCATCCGTTGTGGGGTTTATAGTGGAAGTGAATGACGATCTCTAAATGGGAAGAAGCCTAAGGCTGTACTGGTCAGCTGCCTCCCGGTAGACACATGCAGTTTAAATGCAACCAATCCGGGCCTCATCACCGGAACAATTTTAGTATGTTGTCATTTCGCTTCCATATCTCACTGACCGTAGCCTAAGTCATGACCTTAGTCGTGGCAGTAAACATGCACACTATCCGCTTCCTTTATTTTGAAAGGGGCAAGATGAAGCACTGGGTAGAAAATAGGGGACTATTAGACTTGCGTTCCATATGTGGAGACTTCGAAACGTCCGTGATTCTAGAATATGAACCCTCGACTCGAAGAAAATGTAACCTAATGCCTATGGCGTATGCTAAATATTTTCGATGTAGCATGCATTGTGTGGACGTTCCTAGTATGCAGAGTTTACCTGACCCCCCTCCCCAACATTACACATTGAAGAGGGTACGGTCTCCGGTAGACTGAGTTGGCTGAGAAGACTATTAGAGTGTGTGGGTCCATTCTTCTCATTCCGCTCCTTTCACACTGCTTGCAGGAGGGCATGTTCTAGATATTATAAATCTGCCTGTCTCTCACAATGCCTTCCTATAAACTACGTAAGTCCTAGGCAACCGCTTTACAGTCAGTCAAATAGAACAAAAGGGAGCCTGAATTCCGCTGTGTTACGTTCAGGAGCGTAGGAACCTTTCAAAGTAAGTCACCGTTCGGATTTGTCCGTTCCATGTGATGTTACGCGTCAAACACGGACATGGCAGCCGCCGGCCGTCGGGCGACCGCACCAGCGCCGCCAATGGGCCCGAGCGGAATCTATAGGCAGATCGGCCTGGCATTGTCATAAATTCAACAATACCAAGAAACCATGCAATAAATGTTGCATGGTTGCAAACCAATGTATTCGGCGAACGTTAAGCTTAGTTGGGATCATTTTGTTAAAAAAATTACTTTCGGAATTCGGACCCTCAGAGTAAAGCCATCATTGATCCATTCACGAATGTGTAATTCTTTGCCGCGATATTAAGAAAACGAGTAACAAACAGTTTTCAAAGTCACAGCACTGCGTGTCATAAATTCGGCGAACGTTAAGCTTAGTTGCGATCATCTTGTTGAAAAATTCACTTCGGGATTTGAACCCCAAAATAATGTCGTTATTAATTCCTCCACGAATGTGTAATTGCTTGCCACGATATCAAGCAAACGGGCCACAAATCTCAAAAAGTTGCAGCATATGTGCGCCTGAATTAAGAATGCATAGTGATTCGTCGATGAAAAAACCATTTCCAGAAGTCGCCCACGTGCGTTGCTATTAACGCCAAATTCGTATGGTAGACATTAATGTCTTCGAGAAATAAAACAGGTGGAGGGAGCCCGGTAATTAGTCGCCCAAGTTCTAAAGGATGGACAGGTGTTCCCGGGGGAGGTACAGCGATCATATGCTGATTTGCCGGTTTCCAAAGAATACCTGTGCCGCTACTCCCTGCAGACTCGTAGTTAATGGCAGAGGGTGTGCAGAAATACTATTGAGGACAGCCACTAGGACATCTCCATGTGCAATGATGTCTGTTTGAACATGGTTATGAAAAATCCGGTAGTCTGCTGGATAAAACGGAGTCCCGGGTAAAAACTTTGTCTCCTGTAGACACACGGCTAAAGGAATATATTCACTCATGACTTGGAGTTCATCCAGGCTGGTCCTCACACCTCTGCAGTTCCATTGTAAAACCGGTGACGTTATGGTCGGCTAGGGTTGACTAGATTCGAGGGGGAGAGGTGACTTGAAAATGTCGGACGGACATGTCCTCGCGGGACCGTCTAAAAGAAAATAATTGTCAAAACGTAAGGTCATTGTGTAGAGCGGACTTGGGATCGACAGACGATCTCGGATGAGATCTGGGGTATGCTCCACCGGACGGTGATGGTGTTCATGGTGAGGTTCGCTTGCGTCCCGCCATCGTTCCATGGGGTGGCATTGGAGGCGGGCCCATAATCTTCCCCGTCTCAGTAGCGCCTACGCGGTTCACTCCAGGGCCTGGGGATCGCGGGGGCGTGGCCCCGGGAGGCTGACGGTCGGTCCTTGCGCTCGGTGACGGCTCACGAGACCCAGCACGTGATGCACGTCCCGACGCGCCCATGCCAGGCGCCCCAGGGCGGACCTCGACCGAGGGGCGCGTCCGGGTCGCCGGAGGAACAACCACGGGGACCCGTCTGGAGGTCGCGCCGACCTTTCCTGGACAGGATGATTGGGATGGGAGGATTTTGGTTGGTTTTGGTGATGCAGGGATGGGCTGGCTCGCTGCGAGATCGCCAGACGCGGCAGGTAGACACTCCAGGTGGTTGTTGGGGGGGGCTTGGCGGGCTTCTTTCCACGTTGGACAAGGTGCCAGTCCTCAGTATCCCGCTCTGCAGCAGGCGGCGCCGCGACATCAAGAGCTGCTGGCGAGGAAACGTCCTTTACCACCTCAGAGGAGGCCTCCGCAGTCTGGGTTTGTGGTGTCGTTGGCGAGATGACTGATACACCGAGTGAGCGGAGAAGAGAAATTAGATGAATGATCAGTTGATCGGTTCTGTTTGGGTTTTGTACCTGGTGTGGATTGGTGCGGTGTTCCTGGATTTTAATCCTCTTTTGAGGATTCCATGCGTTAAGTTTGTGTTCGACTCCTTTTGTTCCCCGCCGCAAAGGGGCCCTACGGGACGACGCATGTGCCACGCTGACGGAAGAACGTCGGGCACCAGAAGAGCTACATGGGGCAGGCGACGCCATCGCCCGGCAGGGAGAGAGAGACTCACCACCCAGACCGGGACCCAGCGCCGCCAACCACTTGACCCCAACTGGCCGGGCCGGCAGACACTGGGAATAATCCCAGCCCCCCCCCCACCCGAGGCGAACCACCACTTGGCCCGCGTGAGGCCCCACGGGCCCGTCCGCCCCTCCTGGATATCGGGACCAAGGAGGTGTATTGGTCCCCCGTCAAAACTAGCGCCGTGCGACGCGGGACCTCAACCTCCAGGACTCCATCAACCACGGGGGACGGGCTGAGGGGGCGCGGCTACCCCGATAAAACTGAGCTGGTGATCTGGTGGGTAGGACTGGGAAAGTTGTCCCCTTGCCCATAGTAGGGATAGTTGGTGTTGCAGGACCAGGTGAAGGACATGGATGTTGGGGTGATATGGGCTTTGGAATGGGAGCGTATAGATGGAAGGACGAGTGGGGCACTCCTAGTCTGACCTCCCCCCGGCTGCCTGGTGGTCTGGCCGCCGGATCCTCGAGGCACGCAATCATCCTCCCACCACGAAAAGGTAATGCCTCGTCGGGGGAGCATCACAGAACAAAGATTCAAAGCAAATGTGTTCAAAAAAATGCAAAGCACATGTGATCATTTATTTCCCATGACCTTCATCTTAGCATTTCATAGCTCTACGAAAAGTGTTACCGAGGTGAGTAGATAGTCTGAAATCCGATCGCTCTCGGATAGCCGAATACACTTCCAGAATACATTTCTTCCGAGTCATCTGCTAGCATATCGTTATAGATATGGCATTTTCATCCAACGGCCTTCGCTCTCTTTAAGAGTGCACAAGAAAAGTACATATCGCACCGTCAGAATTCATAGGCAGCGTGGACACTGGGTTCTTTCATCGTCGCAGTGACGGTATTGATGGGCAGCATGTGTGCAGCTGAGGCACAGTCTGCTTAGCGTCACCTTGTTACTCCTGTATCTGCACTAGCACGATGGCCAGTCTCCAAGGTGAATTTATTGCATGCAGCTTATTGTTGGTGTTTGCGTTCCAGCTCCTTTGCCACTGAGCATTCAAATACTATGAAATACCAGAGACATGGTCCTTGGCTGTAAATGGAAAAACACATCTTGGTAGGCTCTGAGCGACCCAAATCGCTGCAGAATCGGCACGTTAATTTCCTAATATGCATGCATGGCTCTTGATCCAACATGGCCATTCCATTCCTAAAAGGAGTGGTGAGATGTGTCAGGATATCAAGCAGTATATGGCTTGATGGGCATAATCCATTTAGTACCAAAGGGCTGTTAATATAATCGGGTAGTATGACATATAAAACTTCCCGCGAAATCCCTAACATAGGAAAGAGCTTTTATTATTAACACTAGCTCCAGGCTATGCACAGAATCATACCCAGGCAAAGCAAAACATCCAACAGAAGCACCACACACAACAGATCCTACTCGAGCGTCGTTCCTCGACCCGTTGGTAAATATATGTGTGCATTCTCAATAGGTGTCCAAATACTCGAACGTTTACATCCGGAACAGCTAGGGTGATACGTCAACCCTATGGATTACTGCGAGGGTCAGGTAAACTGAAAGGGACTCCAGATTCCAAGGAGGTGTAGATAGCTGCTGCAACCACATCACTCGACGTGCTCTCGTTCTGATCTATTTAATGTATACAGGAAGAAGAACGCAAAAAAAACGAGCTAGTCACATGCCGCCCACTGCGAAAGAGTGCCAACGTCTGAGGAGGAAGCACAGCTTGGCACGTGGGTGGGCGAGAAACTGACGCAGCCTGCAGGAGTGCCGTTCCCCGTCTTAACCCGTCCTGTCTCGGGGGGTGGGGGGGTCTTCAACCGCCCCTTCAGGTTTTTCGCGGATAGCGGACGAACGGCACACGGCAGCGCGCCAAAATTTGGCATACCTTTTCCCACATTAATTTGACATGCTGATTCAAACTTTTTAGGTCAGGTCATCTAGGGTGAACGAGTTAGTCAAGGCCAAGTGAGGTCACCTCCAAAAAAACGTTCAACCATTGGTCACGCTTTAACGGATACAGATATTTTAATGAAACGTTCAGCGTTTGCTTATCTTTACGGATGCAACAAAACGTACGGGTTGATTTTTTTCGTTTTTGACTACATAGAAGTTTGGCGTAATTGCCAACTTGCAGTTCAAATAGAGGATTCTGGCTAAAGTAAGCATTTTTTATTAGGGCAAGTTAACTTCCAACAACGTTTCTCGGTCTGCTCTACCCATTGGAAAAGGGAAATTAAAGAAAACTGGAACACTCACAATTTTGAAATTTTGAATTTACAACAAACAAAAAATTTGATTGGCCAAAAAAATTATAGCCTAGGTCGATTTCGCTGTCCTTTTTCATTCCAAATATTTTGTTTTCCATATATCCACCAAAATGAATTCCCCAGAGTCAAAAACATAATGTAAGACGTGAAAGTGAAAATCTATCACCCCTGGTTACGTCACTTTTGGGGGAAATTGTTTTGGAGGGTGGACCTGGACCCTACTTGTCGAACGCTTTCCGATGACACCTCGTTCGTTTTCGTGCGATGCTTTGTTTGGATTTTAGAGGGGGTTCTTCAACCGCCCCCCCGAGACGGGGTGTGAGGATTTGACTGGAAAGACGGCGTTAATGCGAGCAAAACGTCGTGGTCGGCAATTGTTGTCGCTGACACAGGTTGTATTTCATAAACAGAAGATAAAATCTAACAAGAAGTGTCCAAATAAACCATAAAGAGATTATCAAAATAACAATAACTGGCTCAACAGTAAACAACCCGGGAAAAATCAGTCTGAAATTGCATAATTATTCCATTGCACTGTATTTCACATGACAATTACAATCGATCCAGTTCGACCAAGCCAAACCAAGTGCATCATAGTCAATCATAATCGAGCAAACCGTGTTCGACCCTTCCTCGCCCAGTCAGATCCAACGCCATAATCCAACCTGAGATCTTAGCCAACCAAACGCTACTGAGGCCCAGCCAAACCGAGCGAAACTCGTACAAAATATGCCGGACTAATATAGCTAAACATTCCACACCACTTTCATGATATCGAATATTGGGACCAGCAGCTTCGATCAAGTCATAATATTTCTCATCCACCCAGGCAGAGCTTACTGTTGCATGTGCTCCTGAAACCCCCCTTTTGTCAGCTCGAAGTGAATGCAATCTTTATCCTCACCTGTAATCACGTATGCAAGTCATGCTTTGTGGCAATTGGTTTATCATTGTCTTTTCATAGTAAAGTCATCACATAATGCTGCGATGCGAGGTTGGCCATGTACGCAGCGAAACGATATAATGTGTCTGTATGCCGGGTCTAATAATACCACTAATGAATTTTTGGGAGCATATTTCGCCGGCCGTTCCATCATATTACCAACCTTCCGTTCATGTAACGGGTGGGGGTGAGGGGAGATGGTAGAGGTTAAATTTATGTGCTCCAAGAGTTCAGGAAGCTTTGATACAGCTATCCTGATGGTAATCATCATAAACATCATCGATTTGCCAGCAGGACTTGCCATGATCGTAATGGTCCAGCAGACGTCAGATCTACCAGCAGGACTTGCCATGGTGGTAGTGATCTAGCAGACATCACAAATCTACCAGTAGCATTGCGCGATAAAAAAAATGACGCGTGGGGTACAGTTGTTATTGTTTCCTGGAGCTAACCAGCCAGTCAGCTGTGTGGTGATGTCAGCTGTCGTCAGAATTTATGATGTGTGTTTTGTGGGGGTTGTCCTGTGGTGTTCTTGCCTTGCGGTCTTGTGGTCTTGTGGTCTTGTGGTCTAAAGAAAATGATGATTATTGTTCATTCAGCAATGCACAAAAAAACAATGACAATTGTACATTATCTCAGCAGAAGGTCCTACAATGAAGCCGTACGTCTTGCATTGGCAATTTTAGCTTGGTTCCAGCCATATTCTACGGCTTGGTGTCTGGGGAAAACAATTGACATCTTCCCCCAATATCGCTGTTGCATTTCTTACTTTTTAAAGTTGGTTACCCTAGTTCTTACTTTTTAAAGTTGGCCTGACCTCTCCGCCACTATCATTGATGCCTTCTTGTTTTTAGCAATTAATAATCGAGAAATCTTTTAAATATTTGAAGGTTGATCATGAAATTGTTACCAGCATGTATCAATTCCTGGCTGAAATGTTCACATGAACCTCAAATTTCATAATGATTATCATGATTATGTTCCTTATACAGTAATTGAATCTCAGTGAGTGATTTTCTTCACTGAGAGATTTTCTTCAATGAGTGATTCATTCAGTGATTCAATTCAATTTTTTTTTAATTCAACTTACAGACGGAATGGCTGAAAGACGGTCATATATCCCAAAAGACCAGTCCAAAAGGCTCCCCGTCCCCGAACGGGCTTTCGGACCTTACATTGGTCACCTCTTGTGCACTACAGGTCGTTCTTCGCCGGATATCAGTCGTGCTGTCTGTGATAAAACGGACAGAATTGGTAACATACATTGAGTGCATAGGTGAAGAGATGGTATATATATATATATTAGGCTGACACTTATTTTTCGACTTCCGAAAAATTAAAAATGCAGTTGATTTTCTGGTTTGTATTAGCCTAAAAACACCACGTAAAAAGTTTCATCCTGATCCAATTATGCTTAGCCATGCCTCATCGCACTTGAATACCCCCCCATAATTTTTAATGTATACACTATTAGGCGGGTCCTATGGGTCTTCCTGGACCCAACGTTGCGATGGGTTTCGAAGCTAATCCTGTCCTGGTCCTGGTCTTGGTCTTGGTCCTGGTCACCTGGCCTTAGTCAGGCTGGGTGACGGTGCTCTTGTTGGCGTCGGGTAATCTTCCCCGGTGCGCCTCCACCACCTGCAGGATGTACTGCGTCTGGTCCTCGTCCTTGGTGAGGGTCAAATTGTAATCTTCAATTAGGGCGACACCACGCTCGGCGAAGTCGTTCAGTACCCGGATACCCTTGACCTTGCGGGCTGCGGCGACGTAGCGAGAGTCGTCGTGCTACTCCGCCGGGTCGGTCGGGTCGGAAGCCGTCGTCGATCCCTAGGGTGACGAAGAGCATTCGCGACGACTTAGTCACGAAGTCCGCGAGGGTCTTCTGCGACAAGTCGGCCTTGAGATCAACGACGGCCCGCTTGGTGAGATCCTCCGGGCCCTCATTGGAGCTGAGAGCCCCGATCATGGCCCGCTTTCTTCCCAGCGGTAAGTTCTCGTCGAAGAACGCCAGCGGGACGAGGCTCTCACTCAAATACCACAAGTGGCGAGGGACTTGTCCTCGTACCCGACCAAATCCTTCAGGAGGGCGAGGTCGTTCGCAGGGGCCGATGTGGGGCTCGGCGCGGCGTACCACGCAGGAACGTATACCGAGACGGTGAACTTGGCGTACCGAAGGGTGCCGGCGCTCTCCCGGGCAGTCAGGTTTGCCTGTCCTCGGAAGATGTAGATCTTCACAGCGTAGATCAGCTTGGCCATCCAACGCGCGTGGTGGTGAGCCCCAGGCCGCCGGAATCGAATGCCTCTGGCCGGCATCCCGCCGAGCACGATCACGGAGACCTCCAGGAGCTCGCGATAGTCATCCCGTGGCTGGAACTGCGACGGATGGAGCTTGAAACCCGCGATTGGGTTATCCCGGGAATCCTGGATGGCCTCCGTGAGGTGGTCATCGGGCATGGTCTCGTACTGGTCCTGATCGATGAAATCCCATTTGTCCTGGAAGCGTTCGAAGAGCGGGTTTTCAGGCCCGGACGATGGGGTGTTGATACAAACCCCGTAGGCCTTCGCGGCGATGAGCTCGAGCATGTGGTGCCTGCAGGCGACATTGAGCAGGTCACGACCCAGCTGCTGCTCAATGTGCATACACACTCCTGACTGCGGGCCTGTGTTCGAGGCCGTAGTGTCGAAACACATACCCACGACCGGGTCTGCAGCGCCCCCATCGTGCAGGGCCTCCACGACAGCGTTTGCCATCGTCAGTCCACTGCCGATCTCGAGCTTGGGCACGGAGAGCAGCTTGGTGACGCTGGTCCCAGCGACCAAAATCGGAAGACTGTCGACTTTGCTCCTGCTGCCGGTCGTGGAGTTGGGAACCAGTTTTCCGTCCCAGTGAATAAACAGGGGTACGTCCGGCGCAAACGACGCCTTGATGTCCAGCACGGCCTGCTTCCGGTGGTTCCGCCGGGATTGGCGGATGGACTCCCGATTCATGGTGAGCTCGGATACGTCGTGCCCGAGGGTGTCGGCCACCGCCGACAAGACGTACACTTCCTGATGGTCCGTCACGCGAGTGCGGTCTAGGGCAGCGGCAACAGTCGGCGAGATTAAAGTCTCCCTGCCGCGGCGGCGCTTCGGCGGCAGTGGGCAGGGCGGTGGAAGTCGATGGTCGAGGCTCGTCCTCAGCGCTGGACGTTGTAGAGTTGCGACAGGAGCTGGAGCTAGACTCGAGCTCAACAGTGTCGATCTCGGCCATGCGCTGCGCTTTCCGAGTCTTGCGATCACTGGCCTGGGAGGCGCGATTCAACTGCCGCTGCTCGAACTCGACGAGCTGCCGATCGGCGCCTATCATTTTTCCTCGGCGGCCTTCCTCGCGTTGCGCAATGAGGAACACTTTGTCTTCATGTATCTGGATGAGCTCGAGGGCCCTTTGGTTAACCTCCACTCATCAATCTCTCGTCGGCGAGGCCGATGACCGGTATATACGTTTTCTTCCGCGTTGCCGGAGCGGCCGTATTTGCGAAAGGACCAAAAAGGGCATTAAGATTGGGAAATTGGAACAAACTATAATTATAGTTAAATATTAAACTATAATTCACGAACACGTTCTGACTATTTTAGCCAACACATACCCGGAGTAATAGGGATGGGTGGTCCTAAAAAAATGTCTGGGGTGTCTGACATTCAAGTGCGATGAGGCACGCCTTGAAATTATTTGATCGAGATGAAACTGTTTATGTGGTGTTTTTAGGCTAATACGAACCAGAAAATCAACTGCCTTTGTCGTTTTTCGAGAAAAAAAATGTTGAGTCCACATCGCTGTCACCCTAATATATATATATATATATATATATATATATATATATATATATATGTGTGTGTGTGTGTGTGTGTATGCGTGTTTGTGAATGCATATATTTAAGTACCTATGTCTTGCATACACACATGCATTTATATATGCATGTATGCATGCATATTCGAGCCACGATTACAAAGCACAGGGACATGGAATGCCTGGACACGGTTACTGTCCACCACACTGTCGGGAGCTTAATTGCAGGCTCTTGGAATGACTACTGCGCACCATCCTCGTGGCACGCCCGCCTAGTACCGGTCTCATGGCACGCCCACCCAGTACCGTTCTCGTGGCACGCCCGCCCAGTACCGATCTCGTGGCACGCCCGCCCAGTACCGATCTCGTGGCACGCCCGCCCAGTACCGTTCTCGTGGCACGCCCGCCCAGTACCGATCTCGTGGCACGCCCGCCCAGTACCGTTCTCGTGGCACGCCCGCCCAGTACCGTTCTCGTGGCACGCCCGCCCAGTACCGATCTCGTGGCACGCCCGCCCAGTACCGATCTCGTGGCACGCCCGCCCAGTACCGTTCTCGTGGCACGCCCGCCCAGTACCGATCTCGTGGCACGCCCGCCCAGTACCGATCTCGTGGCACGCCCGCCCAGTACCATTCTCGCCACCTGGGCCACTAGCGATATTGCAACAGCAAGGGCTCCTTGGGCGGCTGTCAAGCTAACTGCAGCGCCAGCCAGACAGCACACTGCCTTGTGTGGTCGGTCAGCGTCGAGCGGAAAGACGTCGAGTGAATGAATGTTGCCAACGGTCATGCAATTTTCAAACTTTGCGAAATTATTCCAATGGGTAGGAGCGAGTGAGGCTGTACTAGAGACAGGAGTATTACACGGAGTGCTGCACGTAACCATGTCACGTAAACGATGCATGAACACGTTTGCCAGTCTTGTGATGTTATGGTGCCACAATATATTCGAACTGGAATGCACCATTCTCACCAGCAGAATGCTATCTTAGCCCATCTAGGTTGCAATGGCAGCAGTAAGCAGCAGCAACGAACTTGTATCTGGTAGTGTGATATTTGGACAGGGATTCGGCACTTGGTCATCTCATGAACGAAGCAATTAACTTTGTTGCAACCTGATCCTGCACGCACATTCCTACCTGAGTCTCGGGTTCAATTGGGCCAGCAAGTGCACATGTCCTGGGCTGGGATGGCGAACGTGGCCGGGACCTTGGGGATGCTCAAGTGCTCCTTGTATTTCTGGGTTATCTCGGCCAGTGTACCGCCCATCACCTGGATGTGACGAAGAATGTATAACTTTATTTAATGATTTTTCTCCTGTTTCTTTCGCATTCTTTCCAAGGCCTTACCTTGGTTCTGTAGCAGGCAGTGGTGCGGCAGTTTCCCTTCCCACAACATTTCAATTTCGTTCCCTTTGGTACTCGTTTGCGTCCAAGACACATTTAGGTATTTTTCTGCGGGCAGGGGAGGATGCACTTCTGATAACTTTCCACGAAGTTGTGGAATACAACAAACAAACAAAAACTGAGTTGTAGCTCGTTCCTACACCTATAATTTCATACGAAAATGCATGTCAGGTTGTGAGATATTTATTAGATTGTCAGAGGAGCTGTTGACCAAACGAGCGGATATTTACAGGATGCAATTGGCAGTGTACACATATACAGTATGTACAACACGTTGTTGCAGATACTAATGCGCAAAGAGGGTACCAGATTGTATGACAGGACATGTAAATTCCCATAAAATCAAAGATGACCTTTTTACATTTGGGCTGAAGTGTGCGGTGAGGTCAGTAAATACACTTACAGGATGGATAACTTCAAACAAGCGAATTTGCCACTTCACACTGAAATTAATATGTAACTATTCAGCAAGAAATAAATTACTCGTAACTCAGTGATTCACTTGTTCCTGAAGAATTGCAACACACACGCACGCACGCACGCACGCACGCACGCACGCACGCACGCATGCACAGACAGACAGACAGACAGACACAACATACACACACACACACACACACACACACACACACATATATATATATATATATATATATATATATATGCCATCATCATCATCAACATCATCATCATCATCATCAGCATCACCATCATCATTACCCACCATCATCATCATCATCATCATCATCATCATCATCAGCATCACCATCATCATCATCATCATCATCATCATCATCATCATCATCATCAGCAGCAGCAGCAGCAGCAGCAGGATCTTCAGCAGAGAAGGTTGGCCGATCTGAAGGCCCCAGCTATCCATTTGACCAATGATATAGTCTAGTTGGACATTTCTGGTTCCCGAATACTTGGCTCGAAACATCTGCGAAATGATCTCCATTAACTAGACTTTCGAACGGCAATGAGCGGTGGCCAGCCAAGTGCCCGGCCGCCGAAATAAACCAAGTGACTGCGCTCAGAGCAGCGCAACAGTCTCCACTCATCAACAGCTCTTCAACAACTGCCTATGATCGCCGAGTACTTGAATGCCTCACTGACCGGCAGCCGTATCACATGGCCTGCCACACCCGACGGAGGTCACGATGACTGTCCATTGGCCGCCCATCGGCGCACAGACGCCGGCTCAACAACTTAGCGTGCCGCTCCAGCTATTGAGACGTGGCAGTCAGCGGCCGGCAAGTTAGAACATATGCAGCTATGATTTATCTACCTGGATGGATGGGTGGGTGGGTGGATGGATGGCTAGATGAATGAATTGATGGATGGATAACAGACATGCGCGTGCGTGCCGGGAAACAGCGATGAAATACCACTCACCTCAGTCCAAACAATATGGCCTGTTACCACACTGTTATCACTGTTACCACTACTGTTACCACAATGTTGACGGGAGCACCTACCCCTGCCTACCTCTCCGTGTATGGTGCTCCCCATTGCCACAATGTTGACGGGAGCACCTAGCCCTGCCCACCCCTCCGTGTATGGTGCTCCCCATCGCCACAATGTTGGCGGGAGCACCTACCCTTGCCCACCCCTCCGTGTATGGTGCTCCCCATCGCCACAATGTTGACCGGAGCACCTACCCCTGCCCACCCCTCCGTGTATGGTGCTCCACATCGCCACAATGTTGACGGGAGCACCTACCCCTGCCCACCTCTCCGTGTATGGTGCTCCCCATCGCCACAATGTTGACGGGAGCACCTACCCCTGCCCGCCTCTCCGTGTATGGTGCTCCCCATTGCCACAATGTTGACGGGAGCACCTAGCCCTGCCCACCCCTCCGTGTATGGTGCTCCCCATCGCCACAATGTTGGCGGGAGCACCTACCCTTGCCCAGCTCTCCGTGTATGGTGCTCCCCATCGCCACAATGTTGACCGGAGCACCTACCCCTGCCCACCTCTCCGTGTATGGTACTCCACATCGCCACAATGTTGACGGGAGCACCTACCTTTTTTTTCCTTTTTTTATTGGTTGGTTCACGACACACTTTATGCACATTCACGGCTAATGGCGCCGCCCACACTGTTTCGCCGGTGGGCCGCGGGATTGGGAAATGTCCTGAGTGGCGCTAGAGTTGAACCCGGGACCTTTGGTACCCATAGCCCGACACCTTAACCACTCGGCCATCCCCGCCCCGGGAGAACTTACCTCTGCCCACCCATCCCTGTATGGTGCTCCCCATCGCCACAATGTTGACGGGAGCATATACCCCTGCCCACCTATACTTGTATGGTGCTCCCCATCGCCGCAATGTTGACGGGAGCACATACCCCTGCCCACCCATCCCTGTATGGTGCTCCCCATCGCCACAATGTTGACGGGAGCATATACCCCTGCCCACCCCTCCGTGTATGGTGCTCCCCATCGCCACAATGTTGGCGGGAGCACCTACCCCTGCCCACCTCTCCGTGTATGGTGCTCCCCAATTGCCACAATGTTGACGGGAGCACCTACCCCTGCCCACCCCTCCGTGTATGGTGCTCCCCATCGCCACAATGTTGACGGGAGCACCTACCCCTGCCCACCCCTCCGTGTATGGTGCTCCCCATTGCCACAATGTTGACGGGAGCACCTACCCCTGCCCCCCTCCGTGTAGTGCCCCCATTCCACAATTGACAAGAACCCACCCCTCCGTGTATGGTGCTCCCCATCGCCACAATGTTGACGGGAGCACCTACCCCTGCCCACCCCTCCGTGTATGGTGCTCCCCATCGCCACAATGTTGACGGGAGCACCTACCCCTGCCCACCCCTCCGTGTATGGTGCTCCCCATCGCCACAATGTTGGCGGGAGCACCTACCCCTGCCCACCTCTCCGTGTATGGTGCTCCCCATTGCCACAATGTTGACGGGAGCACCTACCCCTGCCCACCCCTCCGTGTATGGTGCTCCCCATCGCCACAATGTTGGCTGGAGCACCTACCCTGCCCACCCCTCCGTGTATGGAGCTCCCCATCGCCACAATGTTGGCGGGAGCACCTACCCTGCCCACCTCTCCGTGTATGGTGCTCCCCATTGCCACAATGTTGACGGGAGCACCTACCCCTGCCCACCCCTCCGTGTATGGTGCTCCCCATTGCCACAATGTTGACGGGAGCACCTACCCCTGCCCACCCCTCCGTGTATGGTGCTCCCCATCGCCACAATGTTGGCTGGAGCACCTACCCCTGCCCACCTCTCCGTGTATGGTGCTCCCCATTGCCACAATGTTGACGGGAGCACCAACCCCAGCCCACCTCTCCGTGTATGGTGCTCCCCATCGCCGTAATGTTGACGGGAGCACCTACCCTCTCCCCGTGTGTGGCGCTCTCATTCGCCACACAGTCGAAGGAAGCACCTGCACTGAGCAGCACGGTGTGCCGACACTGGTACCGGCTGGCCCATCCTGGAGGCCGGTCGCCGAATCAGGGCGCCACACCTGTCGCGCTGGCCATTCGTGTCATCAACAGAACTACTGCACGCACGCCACGTATAAAAGCCGGCCGATGGCAGTGCTGACCGCACCCAGACTTTGCAGTCCGACATGGCGACACTGGTGAGCGGCTGGTGAACGAGTGGCCTGTCTCCCGCTACTCTAGACATTCAGGATCTTTGGAGGGGAGGGGGTGTTCCGGGAGTGTGTACAATGCTATCGGTAAATATTGACCAGATCGGATATCTTTCATCTTTCTAGCATTAAACCATTGTGCGCGTGCCTGACAAATTTGCCTAGAATGGAGTGGGGCACCATTATAGTGAAATGGGGCATCATTAAAGTGGAGTGGGGTACCATTGGATTGGAGCGGGGCACCCTTATAGTTGAGTGGGACACCATTTGAGTGGAGTGGGGAACAATTCGATTGGAGTGGGGCACTATTAAAGTGGAGTGGGGGACCATTAATTCCCAGATAGCAAAATACAATTACTGCATCACGCACAGACCGCGTTATAAATATAAAAATGTCAACAAGACTTTGCATTGTATGCGAACTGTATGACCGATAACCGTATGGAGCACATAGTTACGAGGGAAGTGACAAGTCATAAGATTCATCCATACTATTTCTCATCAAACAACTGCCTGACGAAGAATGGGTTTCCTCCTATCCCCGTTTACGTTAATACAGAAATAGCGTTGATGTTGCGCGGTCTCGCCTGGCTTCGTCTCCTGTACCAGATGGATGTGTGATGTAGCACGC
Organism: Imbricaverruca yamaguchii; assembly: GCA_034440575.1. Classification (NCBI taxonomy): domain Eukaryota; kingdom Metazoa; phylum Arthropoda; class Thecostraca; family Neoverrucidae; genus Imbricaverruca; species Imbricaverruca yamaguchii. Next base: position 339,777 of record JAOTOL010001600.1, on the reverse strand, counting down.
CATTGAAATAAATTGAGGTATTGAGGTATTAAGGTAAAATGCAACATACCGCTTGTAACGTACTGCCAACAATTCACACCGGAAGTGAACATTTGCATGTGCATTTATTCAATCCTCTCACGCAGAGATAGTGGAAAAAGCATTCAAAGCAAAACGTAGAATAAAAACGATGCAATAATCGCATGGAAAAGCCCTTCATAAACTAGCAGTCAAAGGACAGCATTACACATTAGCCTGTGTCGAAAATTTTCGAAGTTGTGTTATCAAAAACGGCTACTGTTTTTATTTTGCCTTCATATGTACCTAACAATTTGGCACACAAATTATATCGCTGGGCATTCGACATTATTCTCAAAATGCGTTTGAAAAAGACTCCGTTTTCGATATTTGGCGTCATATTGACTGTGAGAACCAATCCAGATAAGTGGGTCAAATAGTACCTCGTTCTGATCGTCTCGACGAGTTGAGTCGATTGAAACGACGCATTATTGTATACAAATCAATAGTTAAGAAAATACCCTATTTTATGTTTTCTAATACACCAGCAAATGTCAATTTCGGTACATGCAAGGAGCTCTGAGTTTTAAACAAGTACAAATTATGATACAGCCGCGGTTTGTGCACTTACTTATTTGAAGACTTCAGCATCACTTACTGGGCATATAAATATAGTCAAAGCTTCATATTTATTGGCTGTTAGAACTACATAGCAGCATGATTGAGGGAGACTGCTTTGTACGCATGTGTATCACATACCAAATACCTACCTATTCTTTGCATGCTCAGACATTCAGATAGCCTTTCCAAATCACGTTCAGACGAAAATCAGATACGTTGGTTATAAAAAAAAATACTTCAACCTCGACCTGATTATTGAAATTCGCCGTAATCACCATCGGAACATCGATGCCTATTTTTTTCCAAAGGAGCACATATCAGACATCAATCAATGAACAATGGTATATCCAAGGCAAACATCGCGCGAAGGTGCGGAGCACAACTGACTGGACGTCATGAAGCACCCCATTTATATCTTACACGGAACACACAGTCGTTTTAACATATTCTCCACGTCCCTCTTAGTTGTGAGCACGGGAAAGAGCTGCCGATGCATTTAGCCATCCCGGATGTAGCCGTCCCTCCTCTCCTCCCCGTATGCCGTTTTTGCAGCTAGTGGCACCTGTTTCACGCATCGTTCAACTGACTGACCGTGCACGGGAAACTATGGAACTCACATTGGCATGCCCACATCGCCATGAAGTTCAGAGCTTGGCGTGCGATACGTGAGGGCCAGTTCGAAGGCGCCGTCCCGGGATATAAACTCCTGCACTTTCCGCGGTCGCATTCAGTCTCGGAGTTCTCCTGGGACGGACACTGGGGTCTCCACGCCCATTCTTGCCGCGGATGCACCTGATACGTTCAACAGCGAACTGGCGCTCTTCTATGTCATCGCTACAGAAGTGTCTGGAGCACCATTTCGCTGTGAGCAGTACTCACGCGCGATGTTTGCCTTGGATATACCAGTGCTCATTGATTGATGTCTGACATGAGTCCCTTTCGGAAGAAAATAGACATCGATGATCCCATGGTGATCACGGCGAATTGTATAATTTTTGTTACCAACGCTTCTGATTTTCGTCTGAACGTGGTGTGGAAAGGCTATCTGAATGTCTCAACATGCAACGAATAAGTAGGTGTTTGATATATGATGCACATGTGTACAAAGCAGCCTCCCTCAAGCATGTTGCCATGTAGTTCAAACGGCGAATAAATATGAAGCTTTGTCTATATGTCTTTGCCCAGTGAGTGATGCTGAGGTCTTCAAATGAGTAAGTGCAGAAACCGCGGCTGCATCATGATTTTTACTTCTTTAAACATCAGAGTTTCTTGTATTACCCGAAAGGGACATATGCTGGTGCATTAGAAGACATTAGGTAGCCGATATTTTCTTAACTATCGATTATTCCACAACATTACGTTACTTCAATCGACTCAGCTCGTCAAGACGATCAACAAGACGTACCATTTGACCCACTCATCTGGATTGGTTCTCAGACCAAATGTGGCGCCGAATGCCGAAAACAGTCTTTTCCAAACGCATTTTGAAAACAAATGCCGATTGTCCAGCGATCTAATTTTGATGCAAAATTGTTAGGCACATGTGAAGGCAAAAAAAAACAGTAGCCGTTTTTGGATAACACCACTTGGAAAATTCTTGACATAGTATATTACATATGCCTGCAACGCGAAGAAATAAAAACAGGATAATGGTGCTAATAACTTGTTTATTAAATCCGGTGAATGGCAATACCCTTGTGACATATCCAGTCCGGTGAATGGCAAGGCCCTTGTGTCCTTCTTGCCTACCCTTTGAGTCTGGACCTAGACTGTTGATCTGACGAGAGGTCTGCACCAGCGGGTTCTGGAACTCAAAATAAGCTTGATTAAGCGCCGTTCATAATTCATGCTTTCATGAAGCACCGACAAAAATGGATCTCAAAGCTTAAAAAGCGGACTCGCAAGCAGTGCTTCATATCACTGACAACCCATAAGTAATTCGATAAACTAATTTTAAACTTTTTTACAAATACCATCAGTCTGAATTTACCATCGTTTAGAACGTTTTTTTTTGTTTTTTTTTTTTTTTTTTTTTTATTTTTTTTTATTTTCCAAGGGGGGGGGTTTTTTTTAAATTTTTTCCCCACTCCCCAATCGGGCAACACCAACTTGGGGCCTCCTTAACAACACCTCGATGTGCCACAGCCGACCCAGCAGCTGGCTTCACATAGGACGGAGCAGGCTGTGCCCCGTAGCTGCGCCATGGATTGTGCTGCTGGCGGCTTTTACACGATTGAACTAATGATCGGCTCTGTGCCGTACAGTGAGGCGGTGACTGTGCCACCAGGATTGCACGAATGCCTTACCCGGCACATTTCTTGTCAAACTAAGTGGGAAAATTTCTTCGGCGCTTTTAGCAACCACTTAAAACTCGTACATTTTGCACGGAGCAGCCACTGGATTAGGGGAGAGACAACGAAAAGCCATGCTCCTCTTATGGATAATTGAGCGATAATTAGAGGTATGCTTGGACATAGCACAATGAAGATAGCGCACTGGAGTGTGTTACTTTTCAATTGCGAGGATAGATTACGATGCTATATATGTTGACTGCAGGTCGGAGTACAATCAAGTTGAGACAGATTTAGATCATCCTAGCTTCCGACATGCAACACGGGATTGGCGGTAACCAGCACTACACCACCAAGTCATCTCGCCCTGGGTCATCCATTGCAAGTTCCAGGGTCATGTCACGTCTTCTGGTTTTCTGGCTGGTCTAAACGTTGATTAAAAGCTGGTGTCGATAATGACATCTAATCACACCGAGCAGATGCGTTAAATGCTTGTAGAACCTACGGAAATCCGAAACATTGTGGGTAGAGGGTTTGGTGCAATATCATAGCTGTAAAGTATTGAGTGGAGGAAGAGAACCCAACATTAATAGATACTGACACCTCAAAAGAAGTGACGTCCATGACTGTCGGGCATGTGTAATGTAGTCTATGATTTGGTTGCATACAATTTTAACCATGCGGTAGATGGCTATATTGCCATCCAATTATTTAAACGATAACCTACGTAGAAAAATAGAAAAATGTGCGCAACCTCGAAAAGTTGTGTGCCACTATTGAAGTATCGCATAAAAAAATGAATGCCATATTCACCTACGCTTTCCACAGGGCACTGAGCCTGAATGTCCTCTTCGCTTCATGGCAAAGGACAAGGGGGCAATGTGGACTGCTATTAGTAACATGGTAAAGCAGTGCCTAAAACAAGCCGAAGTATCGAACAAAACGAGCTCCCTCGATGTAAAGGATAAGTTCAGCCGGTCAATGTAGGGCAAATGCCATCCTGTTTCTTGTATTATCCTGCGTGTTTCCTTCTTCTTCTGTTTTGCTGTTCTATTTGGGTTCATAATAGTGACATGCCGACCTAATTCACGTTCAACAAACGCTGCGCTTAAAAGGCGTCAGCAAGCGGGTGGCAGGAACTCAATAACTGCAATCTGCAAGAACTTCTGTTGGCTTTTCTTGATTGAGTGACACACGCCACAGAAAACGATGAGGCCAAACGTTAGAGCCAGATATTGTGTGGGGCGGCCATCGCACCGGTGTCGCGACTACCAGCACCGGTGTCGCGACTACCAGCACCGGTGTCGCGACTACCAGCACCGGTGTCGCGACTACCAGCACCGGTGTCGCGACTACCAGCACCGGTGTCGCGACTACCAGCACCGGTGACGCGACTACCAGCACCGGTGTCGCGACTACCAGCACCGGTGTCGCGACTACCAGCACCGGTGTCGCGACTACCAGCACCGGTGTCGCGACTACCAGCACCGGTGTCACGACTACCAGCGCCGGTGTCACGACTACCAGCACCGGTGTCGCGACTACCAGCACCGGTGTCGCGACTACCAGCACCGGTGTCGCGACTACCAGCACCGGTGTCGCGACTACCAGCACCGGTGTCGCGACTACCAGCACCGGTGTCGCGACTACCAGCACCGGTGTCGCGACTACCAGCACCGGTGTCTCGACTACCAGCACCGGTGTCGCGACTACCAGCACAGCGATCGGAGTTGGTGGGCGTGTCACACTCATGCTGTAATTGTGCACTCGCTGAGTCGGCGGCGTGACTGAGCGGAGATTCTGCGCCGGCAGGCTGTACTGGCCATGGCCGCCGTCGCTGGCGCGCCTGCCAAGGTCAGTCAGTTGCATGCCGTACTGCCCGACCGCGCACACTTCGGCGGCCTTCTCGGCACGCTGGCGCTGCTGCACGCCAATGCCCAGCACGCCATCTATCGCGCCAACCTGATCGCCGCCGCTGCGAACGCGCAGCAGGCAGCGATCGAGGCCAGAGGAGGTGCGGCGACGGTGGCGCCATCATTGCCGGCAGCCCCTCCTGTCGACACCGGGCGCAGCTCCGGCAACTCCGGTCCCAGCTCCGGCCGGCCCAGTCCTGTTCATCACCATCTAATCTTAGCACATATAGAGCCCACTCCGGACCCTCTCCACGGACCACCGGCTCCGTTAGACCTTTCTGACGCTCCCGCTCACAGTATAACTCGCTTCCATCCAGCTCTGTCAGTCCACCCCCGCCCGGCCCCTCTCCACGGTCCACCGGCGTGGGTAAATTTGTCTGACGCTGCCGCGCACGGTAGCACAGCTCACTTCCGCCCAGCTGTGTCCGTCTACCCTGGTCCGGCGCCGGTCCACCCGGGTGCGTTCACCGTCCATCCTGGATTGGCCTACATCCAGGCCAGTTCCCCTCCATCTCGATTCTCCTCGGTCGGCATCGCAGGATCACCAGATTCCACGCCAGCTACCGCGAGCACCATTGCCTCCACCACTCCGCCGCATGGCACCGCAGCGACCACTCTTCCATCCAGCAGCGTGGCCTCTGTCCCTCTGCTTAGCAGCGCGGCCGCCACTCATCTACCCAGCAGCTCAGCCGCCACTCATCTACCCAGCAGCTCAGCCGCCACTCATCTGCCCAGCAGCGCCACCGCCACTCATCTGCCCAGCAGTGCCACCGCCACTCATCTGCCCAGCAGTGCCACCGGTGACGCAGCTACCAGCAGTACAGCGGCGCCGACCAGCCCCCCACCATTGGCCGACCAGCCGGAGGTAGTGGCAGCCAGGGTGCACTTCCAGACGCTGTTCGCGGCGGCTGCCACGGCCACGCCGCCACCGGAGCCAGACTACGGCGCCGTACACCAGCGTCTGCAAGCCGCTCAGGCGGCACTCGTGGCGCAGGCACCGCGCGCCAGCGGAGACACGTTCGAAGTGAAGCTCATCAGGGCTGGTCTCCTGCTGGACGGTCAGATAGAACCGCTCATCCACGCTGCCCTTGTGCAGGTGCTGAGTCACCCAGGTCAGCCAGGTCAGCCAGGTCAGCCACGGCAGCCAGGTCAGACGGGTCAGCCGGCGCATATAGGCCAGCCAGGAGTACCAGCAGCAACACACAACAGTACCGCCTACTCAGCGCCTGTATGACACGAGCACTGAGCATGGCTGGTGACGAGTTGGCATTGCTGGTGAACTATGCTGGTGAGCGCACTTGGACTGCACCATTGTGCTGTTATATTCAGCTACCATGCCCGCATGGCTGGAGAACTGTGGTGGTGATCGCACTTCATCGGTATCACTGCGACGATGTTATGCTTAGCTACTGCGCGGACATCATTGCGCAGATTGTACCACATGCGACAATCGTATCAAACTCGTATCATGATGTGCAATGTATTATATGTCTATGTGAATGTATTGTACGGGTGCTGTAGTCAATGCATAACTATTGGGCATCACCTGTTGATGTGACGCATAATCGTTAACAAGATGACTTCAGAAGATGGCTGGGCCATCCGAATAAGAATGCAGTGATTGCACGGACTACTCCTGAGCACTATTATTAAATATGCACTATATTTACTATTTTAAACTGGATGAATGCTTTGTGAATATAAGGTGTCATGATCGACAATGATATTTGTCTTTGTTCATCATGGTGAAAGGAGAATCGATCAAGCTGAATCAGATGAAAGTTGCAAGCCACCCGTTCTAAACTGGTCTTCTTTTTTTCGGCGCGCCCAGTTTCACTCATAAAACATGTCCTGCCACCCTGCCCGTAAAATACTGCATACAGTATATTGCACATTGCTACAATGTACTGATTCTATACGATTTCTTTCCTCCCAAGAGAGCTTCATTCCTTCCAGGAAAGCTTCAAATCTTCCAGGGGATTCTCCGGGTTACGATCCCTGTAAGAATAAGTGATTGATTTAACTGGTATCAATGATTATGCATGACACAGCCCTGAATACGCAGAAGACCAGACCAATTTGAACAGGCTTTGGGATGAAGCAAGACGCAATTTCATCTAAGTATCTCACTGTCTGTCCATCTTCATATCCATATGTATGTATACCTAGCTGTTCACTCATCTGTCTATTGATATGTCCATCCATCTCTCCATGTCTCTATCGGCACCTCTGCTATTGCTGGACGAATGGTAGTCAGTCTTGCTGCATGACCGCAGCACAGCCAGTCAGGCCCATACCCGAATTTAAAGGTAGTGGATCATTACCTCTGCAGAGGAACAAGATTTAATCTGCAAACTGCAAAGGTGAGCGTGCGAACCGATCTCATCAGCCACGTCATCGACCCACTGTCTCATCGAAGAGTGACGGTCGGCCGAGTCGTCATGGTCACACCACTCCAGATAGTGACGCATCCGGCCAGGCCACGGTCGCTGTCGCTTATCAGGCGCACGTTGCCGTCCACCAGCGTGGGCATCAATCGACGGGGGGGGCGGAGCCGGACAGGCCACTGACCAGCAGACAAAGGTGCACAGAGTGCAGGCCACCAGCCAGCCGCCAAAGGTGCAAAGGGTGTAGGTCACTGACCAGCCGCCAAAGGTGCACAGGGTGTAGGTCACTGACCAGCCGCCAAAGGTGCACAGAGTTCAGGGTAGCTTCCTTCGATCTGTTGCCGCTGTGCTGTTGTCTTACCATCAACAGCCGCTGACTTGTAGGCGGCACTGGTCCTGTTACGCGCAGAGCATGCCGATCTACTGGCATCATCAGGTATGTGATGTGCCACGTGTCGTCCTCTCACACCAGAGCGTGCCCGTTCGCTGGCATCAGGCATGTGGTGCCTCGTGTGTTATCCTCTCAACACAGCCTGCGTGACCCAACAGGCGACTATGCTATTTGACCCGTTCAACTTTCTCTCTGCATTTCTTTCTATGATTTCTCAATTTAATTCAAGGTTTAACACCCTGTCACTTCCAATGGGGTGTGTGCCTTTTAATCAAACAGTAAACTAACAGCGCTTGTGAAACTAGCACAATTCAATGTTCCAACTATAAAAGGAAGAATATATTTTTATTTTTGGATCGGACATTGTTCTTTCTGGATGACAAAAACCCAGGACCAGTCTTTTTTATTTCAACTCTGTCCTCATGGTGTTGTAATTCCATTTGTGAAGCCTTATTGCCATGTCACAATTTTATCAACCTGTTCGTACTGGCATATCTGGAATCTTATGTGCAGTGACTTTTAATGACCACAGTGTATTGCAACACAATTTTGGTTATTTGAAAGGTAAGCTAAGGTCATGATGGCAATATAATAGCATTTGTGTCATCACAGTATTTTAGCACTGTATGTTGTTCCAACAAATTTTCGATGTGTTCTATTATTGCAGGCATCATTTTAAAATGTTATGCTATAGCACATTATAAACATTCTCAGTAACATAATATTAGCATTGCAGACTTGTGGTGTCATACATGTTTATACTGCGGCTCTGTTGTGTTCGGTTTCCATTTCCATCCAAGGCATGATAATTCTACCATGGGCATTTCAAATCATCATACTTGGAAATATTAAATTGTTTTCAATTTCACGTTTTGTTGTTATATAGAATATCATGTGAGCTGTAGAAAAAAGCCCCAACATGTTTGTTGTCGCACTATAAACTGTTCTTGATTTTATTTTGTAGATGAATGGATTCCTACCAAAAGGTTTTATGGAGATAAACTACGTAAAATGCACGCAAGACAACCTTCTTCAAGCCTTCAATTGATAGCAGATCAGATATTTACTAAATTTTTAAAAGCTCTGAAGTTCCCATTTAGAGAAAAAGCAACAAAAATCACTCGTGTGGAAATAGTAGACTGATTTTTCGATTGTGCGCGGTCTGACACTAGAAGACCTCCTAAAATGTCCATCAAATTCAAGCAAGATTGGTACATGTGGCAAGTTAGCGAATTTCGTGATGTAAATGTTGTGGAAAAAAGTACATTGAAAGTCGGAAAGATCAGATCAGAGTCTTTTAACAAAGGATGGAATCACAGCGGACTACAGCATAGACTATGGACATCAAAATGATCAAAATGTAAAATAGTCATCAAAATGATAGGAGTTATCACTATATCGTAGTACGGTTTCAATGGGTTTGTGTTGACAAATACAAGGCCATGATCAGCTTTCTACTTTAGATATATAAGTCTGCACCCGGATTTTGACCGCATCCCGAAAATATTATTCTTATTAGATAGCCAAATAGGCATATTATTACTCAGAATGTTGAGTTTTCAAAATATTTCTCTAGCTTTCGAGCAAAAAGCGTTTTTTTTGTCGACCAACAAGATACAAGCAAGATAGCCTCGGCTTTGTAATGCCCAAGTCTGCATCTAGTTTGTATGATATTCCGAAGATATTGGTACTGTTAGAGAGCCGAATGACTGCACCATTGCATGACAGGATGGTTTTTCCTTCTGTGACTTCAGCGTCTGAGAAAATAATAAGTTTGTGTTCACAAATACGAAAAGAACAAGACAGGTTTTTATGTTGTAGCACCGGAATCCCCATTAAATTGACCATACATCGAAGATAGTACTACTGTTAGATAGCCAAATAGATGCATTAAAAGGAGGTAAGGTGAGTTTGTGAACTATGTCTCTAACTTACCAGCAAATAAATGGTTTGTCACCCAACGTGATAACAACAGAGTATCCTCGGTCTTGTAATGCCAAAGTCTGCATCTGATTGTGCAAATATCCCAAAGATATTGGCACCGTTAGAAAGCCAAATACATGTGCGATTGCATGGCAGGATGGTCTTTTCTCCCGTTGACTTAACTTCTGACGAAATTAATGGATTTGTGTTCACAAGTACAAGAACTTGATAAACTTGCATCTTGTGATGCCGAAATCCGCATCTGATTTTGACTATAGCCGGAAAATGTTAGCACTGCTAGATAGCCAAATTGGTATGTTATTACCCAGTACCATGAGCTTTTTAAAATTATGTCTAAACTTTCGAGCAAATGACGGGTGTATGTGAACAAACACGCAAAGCCAGGCTACGGCCCGAATTTGTAATGCCCAAGTCCGCATCTAATTTTGATCTAATCATGATATTTGCGATACTGAAAAATGGCTAAGTAACTGTATTATTATTCAATGCGATGGTTTTTCTTTAATTTCCCCTATCTTAGCTCACAGACAAGCATTTCATTCAGAGACAATCGCAACAACCTCCTGTAGCGGTAGTTACAAAACCTGTCACTGGTGGTGCCAGTTGACATGTTGGCCGCTGTCGACTCCTATCGTGGTTATTGAGGTCTAGGGACGTCCGGACCACGACGGTCATGCAGCGGCCATAACATCGTCAGTCACATAGAGGAAGCTAAGCTGAAACTAATCGAGACGGCGTAATATGTGCGGTGACGTAGCCAAGGTGGCGAATCTGGCAGCTGCCCATTGGAGGATCGGAGAGGTCCTCAAGGCATCGGTGCAGGGGCGCGAAGGGCCCACTGGACCGACGCGGGGCGTCCCTGAACCAACGAAAAGGGCCTCGGGGTGCAGGAAGGATCCGGGACCTATGAAGAGGCCCCGTGTCAACGGAGTGCCTTCAAGAATATGTTGAGGGCCCTTGGATGAACTAACGTGAATGTCTTTTAGATCGGCATCTGAGGACCCGGATAGTCGAAAAGGCCCCTGGGCTGACAGAGAGGGACCCGAGCCAATACGAGTGGCCCCTAGGCTGTCGGCGGAGCCCAAGCTGAAGGAAGGGCCCCTGACCTGACAGACTAGGTTGCCAAAGAGGGCCCCTCAGACGACGGATGGGCCCTAGTTGCCGGATAGGACATCGTGCCGTCAGAAAGGGCACTTGAGCAAACGGACTGGGTCCAAGCCGTAAAAAGGACCCTGGGCTGATGGAGAGGGCCAGGTAGTTGGAAGGGGCCTCCAGCCTGACCGGGAAGGCCCTGGATCGCGAAAGAGGGCCTTGCCTCGATAGAGAGGATCCCTAGTGACAGGAGGAGCCAGGTCCATCAGAAAGGGCCAAGAGAATGTATGAAAGACGGTTTCAGACCCAGTGGAGTCTGAAACCGCACAGGGGAGTCCAAGTGTGATAGAGGAGGCCCAAGCTTTTGCAGAGGGAACTCTGATGGGGTGCAGGGTATTCTGTGCCGACAGATAGAGGCCCGATGCTGTTGGCTGTGTGCCGTGTGATGGTGAAGTGTGGTGTGTTCAGGATGTGGTGCAGTGTTTGCGCGAGAGTGAAGGAAGACTCTCATGTGATTGTGTGCTGAGGTTCGATACAGGCGCTTACTAGGTAGGCGCCTTGCGCGGAGTGGGCGTTGAGCCCTGTTTGCACATGGCAGAATTCCGGCAGAAACTTTCGTCGGCAAACCAGACCTTTGCGACGTCGGCAGCAGAAATTAGCAGGCAGCGGCAAACAGTAGCAGGAGGGGGCAGACTCTAACGTGCCGTTTCATTCTGCCAACGTACTACTAGCGGGCTGACGTCATCTGCCTATCCAAAGCGCCATGAAGGGTATCGGTTGTTTGTTTACTGTGCCACAGATGATAAGCTAAAATAATAGTTGACTCAAGTGGTACACGCCACTCACGGTAGTGCGCAGATACCACTAATTTCTAAACATTTGATATTAGCTCACTACAAGGGCTCTTGCATGTCAATGGAAATTGTTTCTGAGGACGATACTGCACTAAGGTTACGATAACAGGGAAGCAGAGGAAATATTTATATTAAAGAGTTAAAAAGGGTGCCGAAAGGTGTTGAAAACTGCTCAATCCTACCATGGATGATCAGATACCAAAGGGGATGGGGGTTAAGGGGGTAACGATCCCAACTTCGTTCAAGTTGATCATTAACCGTATAGTGTTGCATAGAAAGAATCGGCTTTCCAAAATGATTGTGTTGCAAAACCAAATTTTGAGTTCATTCATTCCGTGCAACAACACAGGCGCAATGTTAATTGTGGTGGTTGGTTATTTGATTTTTGGGGCGCATCGACCAGGTGTGGTCATTTAGCGCCCATAACTAGTGGTTTGCTACATGCTAAAAATATTCAAGCCTTCCGAAGTATACATGTACACAGTTTCACACACCTGAGTCACATCCTCAAGTATACATAAACGACAAAGGCACATTACAATGCTGGACAGATGACATGGAGCTTGATGTCGGAGATATATTCAAATAGTTTGCCCGTGTGGATAAAACGCGAATCGTCCCCTAAAATGTCAGTAAGAGTAAGCGAGTCTACGAGTCCTCCAAAATGCCGTCTTCGCTGCACTCCAAAGCGGGGACATGACAGCAGGACATGACTCACTGTGAGGGGTACATCGCACTGGTCGCATATCGGTCTGGGGTCATTCGTCAGCAAATGAATATGGGTGACGTATGTGTGCCCTATCCTCAGCCTAGACAGTATTATTTCTTGCCTGCGGGATTTTCTCATTGATGACTTCCATAACACTAGGCGACTTTTCAATGTTTTGAGCTTGTTATTATCAACGGAGTCCCATGCTTTCTGCCACTTGAGTTCAAAGAATGCATTGATGACCTGGTTGAGACTTGTGGCAGGGAGGGGAAGTATGTGGGTGGAAGGCTTACTGGCTGCCCTCTTTGCTGCTGCATCAGCAATGTCGTTTCCAGTGATGCCCACATGGCTAGGGATCCAGCACAACGTGACGCTCTTTGCACACTGACTGAGAGTGTTAAGACGAATTGCAATGTCCTGTAAAAGGGGATCACTAGGATATAACGATTTCAGAGCCAAGAGAGTGCTTAACGAGTCTGATACGATAACATGAGCACTTTCATGCCCCACTTCAATGAAGCATAGCGCTTTTTGAATGGCCATCAATTCTGCGGTATACACGGATGCGTGTGCAGGCAGTGTAAATGTCCTGGTGTTGGAGCCACTCACGAAAGTACAGCCCACACCACTTGCTGTCCTTGAACCATCGGTATAAGTAAAAACACACTCAGTTAGTTATTTGGGCTTTCGGGCGCTTCGACTACTCTGGTCATATTGCGCCCATAACTTATATGATCATGGTGTTGCCGTTAGAAACGGTACCCAGTGTCAACACGCGGACACAGTTTTTAATCTGTTACGAAGTGTACACGTCATGGTTATCGGCGAGGGGTGTATATAGCTGAAAACGACGCTTCGGATAAGAAATCAATCAGTTGTCCTGATTGGACAATGGGAGAGCTGTTGGAGAGAACACTGCTAAGAGAGGCCGCACGGAGAGATCCAAAATAGCGTCTGCGTTGGTCAGCATATAAAGGACACGAGATCAGAACATGGTGGACTGTCAGTGGTGATCGACATCTGGCGCACTGGGGTCTGTCGCCACCGCACAGCAGGTAACCGTGTGTGGCGTAAGTGTGCCAAATCCGAAGACGACACAAAGTCACCTCTTCTTTACTAAACATACGACTGGACGAACCCCATGGTTCCAAACGTGGCTTGATGGCTTTCAGCTTGTTCGCTTGGGTTGCGTCCCACATTGTTTGCCACTTGTTGAGGAGAAGGATGGAGATCTGTCGGTAATGATCCGTGGAGGGAAGCGGTAACGATCGAGTGCATGGGGCATGCGCTGCTCGCCTCGCCGCAGCGTCCGCTAACTCATTCCCAGCAATTCCAACATGGCCAGGAAGCCAACACAGAACAACTCGCCGTCCCAAGCGGTGCACAGCGGTGGAACACTTTAGGATATCACGCACAAGTCCGTTGGAGGGATAAAATGTGTCCACGGCTAAAAGACTGCTCAAGGAGTCAGTGAAAATCGCATGACGGTCACCCCTGACACCTCAATATAACAGATCGCTTTCAAAATGGCGAGCTCTGACGAATACACAGATGCGTACTTCGGGAGGGAGAATGATCGGGTGACGGAGCCGCAAATAAATGCGCTGCCAACACCATCATCCGTTCGAGAACCATCGGTATATGTAGTCACCCATCCATGAAATGATTCGATGTGTTCGAGGGCAAGTGACCGGAACTCTTCTGGAGCGACATCAGTTTTTTTGGTCTTAGCGAGGGAAAAATCCACCTCGGGTGCGACCAACTCCCATGGTGGGGTCTCCATGTGCTCAATTTTCCGGATTCCTTGGAGTCTAATTTGGCTTTCTTGGAAGAGCTTACGTATGCGCACATCGAACGGAGCAACACTCAACATTCGATCTGTGGAGAAAATGGTCGACAACCGTCTCGAGAAAACATGTAAGTAAGCGGGGTGATCAGGGAACTGGCGAAGCTTGCAGGCGTAGCGCATTCCCGGCCTTTCTCTGCGCAGACAAAGAGGGGGCTCGTGTGCCTCGACTAGAAGACTTGACTTTGGTGAGGTACGAAATGCTCCTGTTGCTATACGGATAGCCGCATAGTGAATGGTATCAAGTGAGCGTTTGTTAGATGCAGCTGTGCCGTCATAGATAAAACTGGCGTAATCGAGCTTTGAGCGTATCAAAGAACGATATAACAACATAAGTGTATCTCGATCTGCGCCATAAGAAGTACGGGCAACGCATTTCAATATGTTCAGTGCATTAAAACACCTTCCACGCAGGGTCTTTAGGTGCTGCTTATATGTAAGACGTCGGTCGAATCCCACTCCCAAAAATCGCACGACGGGCTGGACGGGTACATTCTCACCATGCAATTTAATTTGCATATCCTGACAACACCGACGACGGCAAAAGTGGAGGGCGACAGTTTTTGTTGCTGAGAACGAAAATCCATTCCTATTCGCCCACTTTTCCAGGCTTGAAACTGCTAGTCTTTGCAAGGTCGGAGTTTTTGAGGCGCAAGCCCAAATAGCAAAATCATCTACGAAAAGTGAACGTCCCATGGCCGGCGTATATAATCACCTATGTCGTCTATCATGATGCCGAATAACGGTACACTGAGTACGCTTCCCTGTGGGACGCCGTTTTCTTGTACGAACCATCGGGAGAGGTGATTCCCGATGCGTATTCGAAATCTTCTTTGTTTCAAAATGTTCTGTAAAAAGTTGCCCATGTGGCCACGGATTCCCTTCTTAAAAAGTTTCAGGAGAATTCCGTGGCGCCAGGTGGTGTCATACGCTTTTTGAATGTCAAAGAAGACTGCACCTAGGTGGCGCTTTCTCTGGAAGGCCACCCTCACCTCGGTGTCTAGTGACACAATATGGTCTATTGTACTTCTGTTTTTTTTTCGAAAGCCGCATTGACAATTCGTGAGATCATATTTTTCAAGAAACCACGAAAGACGGGTATATATCATTTTCTCAAATAATTTGCATAAAGCAGACGTCAAAGAAATCGGTCGGTAGTCTAAAGGGTCAGTACTAGTTTTGTCAGGTTTTAGTATCGGGACAACCGTGGCATCCCTCCACATTTGAGGGAATAGGTCGAGTTCCCATAAATTGTTGAAGGCACGTAAGAGCAACGTGATCACCTCCGCTGGCAAATGCTTCAACAGTTAGTTCATTATGCACCCAATCCGGGCCCTCGGCGGCGCTTTTAAGTGAAGAAATGACCGATATTATTTTAGATTGGGTAAACGGTTGGTTATATGAAAAATATTGTGGCGTATAAAAATCAATCACGAACTTTCGCAGATGGATTTGTAGCGTAGGAAGCTTCTGTCTGTGGTTCCGGTTCGACTTCTCTCAGCAAGTGCAGTTCTGAATTAATTTGCCACATCCAATGGGTGAACCACCTCACGATCACCAATGATTAGTACAGGGAGAGGAACCGTGCTGAATTGACCGGAGATTCTTTAAATTCGGAACCAGATCAGAGAATGAGGGGTAAATTGGTTCAGAGTTTACATACTCACGCCAGGAAGACCGCTTTGCTTCCCGTATCGTACGGCGCGCGAGAGCCCTAACACGTTTGAAGTTGATTAAATGTGTGGTGGTGCTGTCACGTTTGAAAATTCGAAATGCGCGTCGCCTAGTCCGAATGGCATCATGACACTCCTGTGTCCACCATGGAACTGGTATCCGCCAAGGGGAACCAGTGGTTCTCGGGACACATTCGGTGGTAGATTCTAAGAGGAGAGATGTGAACGTCTCGATTGAGACTGGTGGCTTATTGTAGTGATAACCAAAGACACGCCGTGCATTTTCTTCAAACATTTTCCAATCCGCTTTTTTAAGGTTCCATCGTTGTGGTCGGGGACCTAATATGGGACTTCCTTGATAGTGTAACCAGATGGGAAAGTGGTCGCTCCCCAATGGGTCCTCGTCAACGGTCCATTCAAAACTGTTCACCAGCTGTAGGCTTGCGATACTAAGATCTAAAACTGAAGTAGAAGCTGATGGAAGGCTAATGTGGGTACCTGCGCCAGTGTTCAAAATGCAGAGATGTCCGTAGAATAACATTTTCCAGGAGACGCCCACGAGAGTTAACATCAACGCAGCCCCATACGGTGTGGTGAGAATTAAAGTCTCCTAAAAGAAGGAGTGGAGGCGGGAGCTGGGGCAAGAGCTTCCCCCAGATCATTGATTGGCAGTGCGACACCAGGGGGAAGGTATAGGGAGCACACAGTAAGAGCCCGACGGTTTAAGAGGATACGCACAGCCACCGTCTGCAAGTCAGTTTTCAACGCGATCTCTTTCCCGGGAACGCTATGGTGCAGAGCCAGAAGCACCCCACCGTGAGCAATGGTATCAAACAGGATATCCTTACGGAATATAGAGTAGCTTTTAATATATATCTTATGTTCGGGTCTAAGCTTAGTTTCCTGTAGGCATACTACCGCTGGACAACGTTGATTAAGTATTCTCTGGAGTTCCGGGGCACTAGTGCTAAAACCTCTACAGTTCCACTGTAAAAAGGCTTGCATGATGGGCGATTTAAGGGTTAAAACAGACTACGGGAAACTTTGCAGATAAACAGTCCTGGTTTCTGTAATAAATGGTAGTTGCATGATAACTGGTCGTTTAGAAGGGGAAGTAGGAGATTAAGGCCTCGTCCACTAACCATGGTCGGAGTCTATTAACTCAGAGGGTTCACTTCGATTACGACCCAGCGACTGGGTCCTGGGGCGAGAACGCGGCGACGCTTCCGCTGGTGGGGAACCCGACAGCAGCAATCCTCTCTTCTGGGGCCCCAACCGGGGTGAAGGTGGAGGAGGTCCCATCTCATTGCCTGACGGAGCCGGTCCCTCCACTCGCCGTCGGCAATGGGGTGGCTGGCAGAGACTTGTCACTTCCTTGGCG
Organism: Imbricaverruca yamaguchii; assembly: GCA_034440575.1. NCBI lineage: Eukaryota > Metazoa > Arthropoda > Thecostraca > Neoverrucidae > Imbricaverruca > Imbricaverruca yamaguchii. Next base: position 322,678 of record JAOTOL010001600.1, on the reverse strand, counting down.
TCCTTCCGTGCTCCATCTGTGCGAGTCGTGCTCGTTTGGCCTCGTGGGCACGCCTTTCGGCTTCCTGGTAGTGAAAACTTGCATCAGATAGATGGATTGGTCGCTGGTTGTTGCGTGAAGGCAATGGAGGTGCGGATGCACATGTGGATGGTGAGGTAGAGGCCTGCCTCACGGGAGGACGGTTGGGTTCTGGGAGGGAGGATGTGGATAAGAGGGATTTGGAGGAGGTGGTGGTGGTGGTGGTGGTGGTGGTGCGTGAGGGGACTGGGGGAGAGCTGGAGGAAGGATAGGCAGTGGAAGGTGGTGGTTTCGAGGATAGCGTCGTTGTAGATGGTAATTGGCTGGGCTTTGGTGGGGAGGATAATGTGGGTTTACCTTGACGTTTCTTTCTTTGTACTACCTGCCAGTTTCCATCACACTCGATGGGGGCCGTGGCTGTATCCTCCGGGGGAACCCCTGCTTGGGAGCCACGACCTGTGCTTCATCCTCAGTTGTCACGGTTTCTCCAGTCGCTATAGGGGATAATGGGGGCCATGCGACTCCAAATGATCGCAACAGAGTTACGAGTTGACCTATCAGCACAGTAGCGCTACTCTGGTCGTACTGCTGCGGATGGGTAGGCGGCTTCCTCATCGGTGGTAGCGTTGCTGCCTTGGCAGCGTAAGAAATTGCAGGATGTGTGCCAATATATATGTCTCGGGCTTCGCGGAACGAAATGTTGTGTGTGAATTTCAATGAAATGATCTCCTTTTCTTTTACGTACACAGGGCAGGAACGGTCATAAGAAGTGTGGGGAGATTGTCCTCTCCCGCAGTTTAGACACCAGGGATCCTGGGTGCTACAGTTTTCGGCGGTGTGAGTAGTGGCCGCGCACTTTGCGCATGCGGGCCGATTGCGACATGCAGGCTTGGTGTGCCCGAAACGCTGACATTGAAAGCATCGCATAAGATTCGGGATGTATCTGCGCACTTTGACACGAATGTATCCTACGAGAACTGTAGCTGGGAGGTCGGGTGTATTGAAGGTCAGGATAATATTGTTGGTGGGCCGCACCTCCGGTCCCTTTCTGGTATTTATACGACGAGCCTCTGTAACCCCCGACTCCGAGAGACCATCCACTATTTCTGCGTCAGACACATTTCTCAGGTCGAAACAGTTAATGATGCCCTTGGACGAGTTTTTTTTTGTCTTGTGGGCCTCCGCACTCATTGGAATGGTCACTTCCCGTCTGATCTTACCATTTCGCATACTGTATATGAAAAATTCAGCTGAGAGCACTTTCTTCGCATCTTCTCCCCTTGAAAACTCTACTTCTAATCCTCCGTCACGCAAAGCCTGACATCTGGTGATAACTCCGAATCTGTCACACCCGTCACGTTGTTGAAATGGTGATAGGGACGCTAGCTGCTTGGAGCCTTCACGTGCTCGTAAAATGAGTATACGGGTTTGAACATGCCTCGTTTGAAGACGATCGATTTGTCTGGCCCTCGTAAGAAGAGCCAGGAGTGATTTTTGTTGTTCTGGATGCCATGCGCTGTTCTTAGTTTCGGCTCCTCGGGCGCCCCACCCCTAAGGGGCCCTACTGGGGGGACGCCTGGGTCCCGCGAACGGGAGGTCGCCAGGCGCCCGAGGGGCTATACGGGGCAGGGGGTGGCTTCACCCGGCCGGGAGAGAGAGACTCACCACCCCGACCAGGATCCAGCGCCGCCCACCCCTTGACCCCGGCCGGCCGGGCGGGCAGGCACTGGGAAACCCAGGCCCCCAGCCCGAGGCGACCCGCCACTTGACCCGCGTGAGGCCCCACGGGCCCGCCCGCCCCTCCAGGATATCAGGACCAAAGAGGTGTGTTGGTCCCGCCTCACAACTAGCACCGTGCGACGGGGGACCTCAACCTCCAGGATTCCGTCAACTCCTGGGGACGGGCCAAGGGGGCGCGGCTACCCCGATAAAACCGAGCTGGTGGGCAGGACCGGGGAAGTTGCCCTGCCTGCTCATAGTAGGGATAGTTGGTGTTATAGGGCTAGGTGAAAGACATGGATTGGGATGAGATGGGCATTGGAATGGGGGCGTATGGAGGAAGGACGAGTGAGTCACTCTTAGTCTGACCTCTACCCGTCCGCCTGGTGGTCTGGCCGCCGGATCCTTGAGGCACGCAATCCCCCCCCCCCCCACCACGGAAAGGTGATGCCTCATCGGGGGGGGTAATGTTAATTTTGGCAATTGGTGCTGCATCAGTAGCATCAAAAGTGCACAAAGTTAAATCCCTAAACAGACTCCAGTTGGTGGCATGAGCCTCCTTCCCCGCACATAAAAAACATGAATTAAGCACACCATCTGTTGTATTTATTTGAATTGCAGTGCAGGGCATGTCACAAAGGACAAGGGGAAGCACAATATGCTCACCTATATGTCCTCCACAACACTCAGTTATTGAAGTCTAGCAAATGCAACCACCGAAAGACCAATCAGTGACTACAAAACTCGTCCGATGCTCGCGTCTGACGGCAGAACGTTGGAGACTACTTTAAATATTGTTATTTGCCGCCTACGTCGACACAGCTACTAACTCATAAGCGCTATGGAAAACGCGTGGAATCATTCATGTATGCTGTGATGTCAGAGGCTGCGAACTTTGTCGACGTCGGGTCCTGGTCGATTGTGCCCTGTTCTGCCGGATCCTGCTCAGTCCTGCCAACGCCACGACTTTGCACGGTGTTTCCGGGTTTCTCCCGCGTGTAGACAGACCTTTCGGCTTCGGTGTTGGCCCCATCGTGTTAGGATCTGATCCGCTACACCGTAAGGGTGAATCTCCTTACTGAAAAAGGTCCGGATGCTGTAAATGAAGTCAGCTTATTGCCGTTCCAAAATGTCCATATGCTAATACATTTTCAGCGGCAACACTACACATGATCGTTTACCTGCCTCCGATACGAACAGGATGTGTTTGTGTGTGAAGGAGGGGGTGGGAGGTCACGTGAAATTTATCTGCAAGTTAAAATTATTTTATGCGAAAAAGTAACAGTGTATAGATGAAGGATTTAGCGGATAGTTTGCATGTGGTTAGCAACGCTACAGCCAGTGCCATTCGAGTAGATCTGAGTCAGCATATCACAATTGGTCATGCAGATGAGTTTGAAAAGGTTGCATTGAAACTTGTCTTGTCGGTATTATAACTGTGCCAGAAGATTGAAGGCAACCAAAAGATTACTTGTTTCCCGTGTTGGAAAAGTTGTCCAAGGAGATTATTCCACGAAGACAAGATTATTCCGGTAGTCGCAATCGCTATTGCGCATACATTGCCTTCCACGTGGCTATAGGCACAAGAGCACAACAAAAATGCTGTTCCCAGCCCCATGTGAACAGTCAGTGCATATCAATATCAAAACTATCAATATTACTTCGAGAGTAATATTTTTGAAATGATCAAATGAAAAAAAGACATTTGATATATATCTGGTTAAAGCTGTAATTGTTGCCAGCAAAATGGGAGGAGACATGCGCCGTTGTCACCCGGTGCACTCCGTCGAGCAGGTAACTCCTTGCTCGTCGCCGGGAGTACTCCGATGGCCTTCTCATCCCATAGGCGTTGGTCATTAATGCCACCGACTGTCCATTTGGTGCGTGACGGCCACAAAACAAAATGAAAACCAAATCGTATTGCACAATGGAAGCTTTTTTACCAATGCATCAGTCCGGACCTTCCAATGGTACAATTTCGCAAAACTTAAGCATCAGCAAAATCATTTATACGTACATGAGTTGCTTTCGGTGCGATCGGACGGATTATACACGAGCCAGCACATCGTGTAGCTAACGGTTACACAGATGTACCGAGATCTAGTTGCATTTCATTAATTGCATAGCCAACAGAAGAGATGCTCCCATTACTTGCAGTTACCAATGGTGAGGTGGGGTGGATGTCGGCGATTCACACCATTCACAAGTGATGACTAGTAGTAGTCAGAGACAGGCAACCTTAGCGTTTGCTGTGCTGTAAATGGCCGGAAAAGGTATATTGTGTGACAAGCCATCCAAGATCTACGAGGGTAGCGACCGTATTCGAACTTGCAAAGCTCAGGCGTACGTGCGTGCGTGCGTGATGACTGTGACTGTGGCTGATGGCCGTGATGGCTGTGATTATAGCTGTCTGATTGTGAATGTAACTGATGACTGTGATGGCTGTGACTGTGGGTGATGACTGTGATGGCTGTGACTGTGACGGTGACGGTGGCTGTGACTGTGGCTGAGGCTGTGACTATGACTTGATGCGATGACCGTATGAGTGGCATCAACTTGGGCTGGTGAATGGAGCCGGCGGTGATTGCCACATGATCTGCAGCAGATAAATCGCATAGACCTTATTTGCAAGGACGAACATCAATTCAACACCCAACGACCGCAGCCTATGACATTAGTTACAGCTCGTACCTATTTAGTCTTGCTGCACCCGCTGCTAACATATTGCAAATTCAGTACAACTGGAAGATGCTTCCAGAGCTGCACAGAATCGGAATACAATACCGGGATAAACTGGGGCCAATGTCACACCGATGCACGCACACCAGCCGGATTTTCCTATAATACGCACTTCGTGGCATGCGAAATGCGCCGTGCTACCATCAGAAATATTGGAGGTCGAATAAGACGGCATTGATGCAACCTCCGCTACATCCTTTCTCCGGATGACCATATCTATTAGCTTGGTTTTAGTGGAGGATTTTCCCGCGTGAGCCACGATTGCCATATTGTGGGTCTCCTCGCTGTTCATGTGCCATACATGCGATCCGTGAAACTACATCAAGTGTGCACGGGCTTCGCCGCAATGGAAACTTTTTTTGGAAGGGGGAAGAAATCGACTATTTGATTGATTGATTGATTATTTGGGTTTAAGGGAGCGCCGACTGCGAGGTCATTTAACGCCCATTCGACTATATGAAATATTATTTCCATGCAATAATCATAAGTGTGGTGATAAATATCAGGAGAGTAAGAGAGATCCATCCCCGGTGACAGAGCCCATGCCTTCACATATTTTGCCTCTCCAAAAATTTTCAGAATCAACACCCGTGCCATTACTGCATTTTGAACGGCAAGTGGAGAATGAATGCATGAATGAATTTTGGTGGAGCACTACATGATATATATTCAGCATCATGTAGTAAGTGATACAGAATTGGCACGATTCCCAAACATTTGAAAATTTGAATGGAAGAGTTAGTTAGTTAGTTATTTGGGTTTTAGGGCGCTTCGACCAGTTTTGATCATTCGCGCCCACTGAATGGAAGATGACACCAAGAGGAAATGAATGTCTGCACATCATACTTTAAGCTCAACTATGCACTCTCATCTTTTGGTGTGCACAATCAATTTGTTCCTTTTTAGGGACAAAATAAAATGCATATGCTTGACAAATGAGCATCCTATTGAATTTTACCCTGCCTGGAGTCCCAACATCCTTCTATTCAACGTCATGCCTTTATGTCCCATATGTATTTTTTTGGTCAGTTTTATGCTACACTCCAGCATAAGTATAATTATGAAACACTCATGTTCCTTCACAGCACGATATTAGGTATTATTATGCTTTAATGTATTCACACGACAAATTATACATATTTTTTTTTTATAATGCAAAGAAAACGGCTAGGCTTGGTTAGTGTAGGTAAGGTTAGTATGCTTTTTATCCAAAATCCCAAAAGACATGAGGGTTTATCCGGGCGAGTATACGAAGAGAGGGTATTCGAATGTCTGAGACATCAGCCAATGAATGGCTATGTCGCTTCCTCGGAATGGCCGAAGCAGTAATTGTACGGTGTTTACAGAGTGTAATAATTTACAAGCTATCCATATTTAAACATTAAAACAGCTTCTATTCATGTAAGTCCTATAACCGCTCACGAAGAGCAAATTTAAACAGACAAATATTTCGTAGTAGTGTTGTATTTTCCGAAAACGAAAGTGTGGGTGTTCTGGATTACAAGCACTAAGTGTGCTGTTTCCCGAACACTTTAATGGGTGTTGCATATATCCCAGAGAAATGTTGTACTTCATGACGAAAACTCATTTTTTTGCGCCAACTTTTCTAATCACAAGCCTTGGTACATATATTATTGAACAGCTGTGCATGAACTGCAGGTGTTCACAGCTCTATAAGTAGATCCCATCGGACTTGAGGTATGTTTGGTGTTTTACTGCATCCAAGACATGACGGGGTATCCGGGAGTCTGTGAAGAGGAGGTATCCGAACACAAGACTTCATTCGATGAATGGTTGTACCGCTTCCCCAGAATGGCGGACCAAGTGATTGTATATGTACAGAATGCAAAAATTAACAAGCTATCCATATTCAAACAGTTCCTTGGAATCCTGTAACCGCTCACAAAGAGCAAATGTAAAACGAAGTTATTTCGTAGTGGTGTGTCGTATTCCGAAAACGAATATGTGGGTGTGCTGGATTGTGAACACTAAGTGTACTGTTTCCCGACCATTTCAATGAACATAATATATATCTCACATACATGTTATATTTCACGACAGTTCACTTTTAGCTTTGTAGAAAAAAAAAAACTATGATCAGAAGCTTCGGTACATTTCTTATTGAACGGCAGTATATCGCATGCGGAGAAGCGGATATAGAAAGTACACTGGACCTCCGATTGCCTATGTTTTATTTTCAGTTTTATTGAAGGTGCACCAGATCTGACGGAATAGTCAGGCCGGTCCCTTAACCCGCGCCGTCTTTCCGGCAAAATTCTCACGCCCCGTCTCGGAGGGGGGGGGGGGCGTTGAAGACCCCCTCTCTAAAATCCAAACTAAGCATCGCACGAAAACGAAAGAGGTGTCATCGGAAAGCTCTCGACGAGTGGAGTCCGGGTCCACCCTCCAAAACAATTTCTCCCGAAAGTGACGTCACAAGGGGGCTAGATTTTCACTTTTCACGACTTACATTATGTTTTTGACTCTGGGGAGTTCATTTTGGGGATATATGAGAAAAAAAATTATTCGGAATGGAAAAGGACAGCAAAATCGACCAGGGCTTCACATTTTTGCCCCCCTCCCCCACCCCAAATAAAAACGGCAATTTCAAAATTGTAAGTTTGCATGTTTTCTTTAATTTTCCTGTTCCAATGGGTAGGGCAGACCGAGAAACGTTGTTGAAAGTCAACTTGCCCTAATACAAAAATGCTTACTTGATCCAGAATCCTCTATTTGAACTGCAATTTGGCAAATACGCAAAATTTATGTAGTCCAAAAAAAAAATTACACTGGTGCGTTTTGTTGCATCCGTAAAGATAAGCGAACGCTAAAGGTTTAAGTAAAATATGTGTATCCGTTAAAGCGTGATGACTGGTTGAACTTTTTTGGAGGTGACCTCACTTGACCTTGACTAACTCGTTGACCCTAGATGACCGGACCTAAAGATTTTGAATCAGCATGTCAAATTGATGTGGGAAAAGGTATGCCAAATTTGGGCGCGCCACTGCGCGCCGTTCGTCCGCTAACTGCGAAAATGCACCACAAAACGTATTTCGTTAGGAAAATTCAGTCGCTAGTCAATAATGTTAGCGCGAACTTTGTCGGCTTCAGGTCGTTCGGCTATTGATCGAATTCACCATCTCCTCCCATTGGATCCGACAGTGCCGATACTGGGGGAACAATTCACCCTTTGCCCTGCCATTGGATCTGACAATGCTGATACCAGGGAACAGATCCCCATTGGATCAGACAGTGCCGACACTGGGAGACAAATCCACCCCTCGCCCTGTCATTGGATCAGACAGTGGCGATGCTGGGAAACAGATACACCCCTCGTTCCTACATTAGGTCCTATAATGCCGATGCTGGGATATGAAGCTAGTCACTCAGAGACATGACGGCAAAAGCAACCACAACTGTTCAGGCAACCGTGTAACCATAATACCAGGGACCTGTTGCCGGGAACGCCGTCTCCATATACGATATACGGCGGCCTACTCCAGACGACACGATACGTAATACCATGGGACATGTTGCCAGTCAACACCGCCTTCATTTACGCGGAACACGGTGGCCAACTTCAGATGAAACCACACCACATAGCATGGGCCATCCAGCGTGTGTGGGATCGGAGCGATCCAGCCCTTGGGGTCCCAAGAAGCGTGGCGACACCTATATCGGACTACTAGCAGCACCAGCGCGACGGAAGAGAAGCGAGCCAGACTGCGGAACACCGACACAAACGTAGAGAGCGTAGAGCAGCAAGACGTCTGGTCGGGGGCGGCTGACGGAAAACGCTGAGTAAGCTGCATCCCTGCAGATGTGGACCATATTTTTGCGACTTCCAGTTTGCGGGCTTAAATGTTGGAAGACTTAAAGGAGGCCTGCTGTGCCTCCGTTGGCTCATTCAGCCAACTGAGAAAGCTGGGTTAATGTCGGAACCAATCGCGCTGCCCAGGTCTCACGACATTTACACACCGCTGACGACTACGAACTCCATCAAGTCTTGATGGCAACCGTGGGAAACCCAGGTGCCGAGCCGAGTCCCCCCCCCCGCGCGGAACTCTCTTGTCAAGACCGAGCCAAGACGGCTGAATGTACTAGGATCAAGTCGGAATCCAGCAGACACAAAGAACATCTTGCCTTCTGCCATACTGCTAACAATACTAAAGCACGTATATGCCAAATCAGACCTATTCCAGTCGCTGTGTTCACCGGGAAATCGTATTTGCAGGTCTTGCTTGATGGTACTGGATGGAGGATACCTAAATCGGTGATTCGTAGACCATCTGACGCGCGATTTGCGTGCTGATGACGTGAAAGGTGACTTGTATGGGGAACCATGAAACCAATTAGATCAGCATATAGCACGCATTTAAGTGGCACGAAAAAATACTAAAGATACCCCCATATGGGGGAAACCACATGCAAACACCACCTACGACACATATCTACGGATAGAAACCCTGGAAAATCAGACTACGCCCATTATAATCTCTCATAATCCATACACACGAAAAGGAAAAGACAATACGAAGTGCGAATATATCTCGTACTCGAACTCAGGGAGATAGTTTTAGGGAAAAAACGTCATTCACTCTCGTCTGTGAATATAACTTTCTGGGTACATGAACACTATAATTAGGGCGCTTGACTGGTACATGACCATGAAATCTGCGTCGTTGTAATAGGGCGTGTTGTTGAAAGCAATGATCGTACGATTGACTGCTGCGAACAGAAAATTAAACCGCGGAACATATCAACTGCTCACTTTGTCTATGCATTGTCCAGGTTTCATATTCCAGTCGGTATCTGCCACATACCTATATAAGGCGTTTTATGTTTCTTGCCAATTGTGCTACCTTATTCTGGCAATGGGAGTCGATTATTCTTCGCCGTATTTGATTGAGGCTTGAAGCTGAAAACCTATTAGAGGAAGCAAAAATAATGTACCAATTATTACATAGCAAGTTCATGTCCTAAAATAGTTACAAACATCTAAATTTGCATTACCTCACAGAAACACTGAAAATAATGAGTCGAGCCTTCTGACACAGGTATGCAGTTGAACAGTTTGTCCGTTGGGGGGTTGGATATTTGGGCTTAGGGGCGCATCGACTGCCTTGGTTATGGAGTGTCCGATCGGTCGTTGGAAACTGAAATAGTGCAATGAAGTCCAACTTACCCACTTCGTTTGCACACAAAGTGTGACCACAGAGTACATCCATAACACATATTTATGTTCAGAGCCCAAGCTTGACGGGATGTGGAGCTGCGCAGACTGTACCGGTCCCGCATATGCCGCAACTCAGAGCAGCTGGCCACCACACTCAACTCATGAGAACGCCTGCACACAACTGCTGTATTTGACGTTTGTGAAGTATCGCATTGGCGTACAATCCACGGCGTTCTTTGGTGGATACTGAACGGAGACGGAGTACGGCCTCTCGTTCTACTGTGAGCTTACTCGTGCCATTCACAAGTGAAAGTCAGACAGCCGTGGGATGGTCCGGGACTAACGAAACAGATTTTCATACGCGGGCGCAAATTGACATGGTTGCGACTGGAGTCCATGCAATCAAATCACCAAATCACAGCATCGACAGCAGACATTTTTGTGGTATGATAACCGAACAGACCGCCGCCCAAGAAAACAAATTAAGGTGAATCATTTCCTTTACCGCGAAAAACACGATGGACCTCATTTACGTACACAACACTACTAGAGTACCCTAAAATACATCTTCAGTGATACGAAAAAGACAATCTGAAGGCGATGTGACAACGGAAACAAACGTAAAGTACATATGTTGGTGGCAAAGTAATTACTTCCGAAACCATACTGAAGTTAGAACATACGCATTAGCTTCCGTATGTTCGAATCTTCCATACGTGAAGACAGCTCACATGTCACTTCAATGCTTCCTTCAAACACATGAGAATGATGTGAACGATGGTGAGTGGTTTGACAAGAGTCAACTCACAGCAGTTATTCTGTACCACTGGTTTCCACTTGTTGAATGAGTGTGATGTTGTCGCCCTTCAACAGAATACGACCTGCAAAAAATCACATATGTTGGCAAGAAATGGCAAAGCCAGTCTGTTCGGGATAACGATCGAAAGTTATACAGCTCTGTGGAGGACACATGAAAGTGAACGTTTGACAGCGCGAATGATGCAACATACACAGTGCTATGGAAGCATGATCCCTTTAGGTTCCAAATTCGTGGTGCATTCTTGCGCCCACATTTGTATTGCAATGCCAACAATTTTAAGAAAGTTGGTAAAATTGTTCGCAAAACGCAAAACAAGTTTTGTTGCTTTACATAGCTGCCAGTTAGAGTGGAAGGCTCATAGGCGGCTGGCCAAGGAAGCCTGTCACCCTCGCCGTTGCAGGGTCCTATTAATACTCTCGCAGAGTGCCAGCATCATCCCACAAACCCGAAAAAAAGAACTTCACTGAAAAGTTTATGTTGGGAACAGTGGGCAACATACCTGGAACGTAATGGGGACACTCCAGGGCTGTTCACCACTACGTCTCCCAAACTATGCGTCAATGCCAGACTAGTTATAGGCATACAGCGGCCGTGCAATCAGACTCAACAGAGCAGAAGCTTCACGCTTCATGTCACAGTGTCAAGATAACAGCAACTATAGCCATCGCCACCGAATGACGATGATGATGAATTGGAGTTCAGGGGCGCGTCGATTGCTAGGGTCATTTTGCGCCCATAACTACGTTTACATACAGTAACTAATAATCGTTATGGTCGACGATATACAACATCAAAGCGTGCTTGTTGGAGGAATGTAAAAATTATCCCAGACGTCACGACTTCAGAGTCGTTTCCTATTAGCGTATGCAGGGTATTGTCGCTGTCCTGGTATACTGAAATCTGGCGTCGCAGTGGTTTTACAAATTAGCAGCCTACTAAAACATGTTATACGGTGAGTGGGTCTGAGCAGCGTGGGCATAAAGGTGGGTCATCACCGGTAAGTATGTAGCTATGTGTCGCGAAGGTATGACATATCCTCAGTCGGCAAACTACTACTTCCTCCCGTCGTTGTGCCCGCCTCGAGGACCTCCACAAATATAGTGCTGGCTTCAAAACCCCGAGCTTACTACACTTTGAATTCCATGCTAGTTGCCATTTTAACCGTATACTTGACAACATAGTAGGATACAAATCTCTTGGAGGGAGCCGTAAGTGGACCTCCCGGCCATTGGTGATGGCGTGCTGGGCAGTTATGTCAGCAGCTTCATTCCGAGCAATTTCGACATGGCTGGGAATCTAGCAGAAGGTGACAATTCTGTTGACGTCATTTATGGCTTCGACGACACGTATATCCTACGAACAAATCCTTTATCCTGCTTGAGCCATATATATAGAATAGCCATATAGAAAGACGCCGTGTTAGTGCACACTGGACTATCTCCACTTGATGCAATCGTTTACTTGCAAGTCCTAACACAGCGGCAAACCTCTGCAGGAAAAAACGCCCAGATAACTGGGAGTACTACACCCACAGCTGTCAGTAATGACTAAGTTAGTGTAAGTAACAGCAACATTAACCACGAAGCGGTGTCCAATGTTGAATTGAGGAAACATGTTGACTTCCCTGAGGACAGCTTGTATCCAGGTCGCTAAAGCTTGAGACATTAGCTGTATTAGTAAGGTATACCTCAATAGTAACCTGCCAAAACGGAGCAGCGTGCCAACGGAGCGTTTTGTACCAAGGTATTTACGCCACACAGCGGTGAATACGCCACGATTCACCACCTGTTTGTTGTGGCCAGACCAGAAGGGTCAGACCAGCTTCCAGGAATTGCGCCAATGTCACTAATGACTATTATGCATATTGCATGTCATCACCCAACGTCCACCGCTGAGTACCATGAGCTGTTTTGAACGGAAAATAAACAGGGTTCCCCAATAATCCATGAAATGTCGGGGTTCATAGAAAGCCCGACAACGACCTAAAATTTGTAATCACCTAGAAGCAAAATTTTGAATAGAAACATTGGGTTCCTTCGCGGCGCATGCAACTACATGCAACATGTTCGCCCTCGCCACCCGAGATGCTTCAGGGAAGCCAAAATATCAAGCAGCAAAAGATATGGGAACCGGAAATCTTGAGGTTACGAGGAGAACTCGTTATCTGACAGGCACAACAGGGTGTATTTCATTGAAGCTTCACAACACACAACATCGACAATTGGGGCTAGATATGCCGTACTTAATTACTGAAGTGGGGCTAGACATGCCGTACTTAATTACTGAAGCTATGCATCAGAAATATTGGGAACGATTATTATACTTCATACATCACCTTACATATTACGGAATTGGTTGGCCTTAAACGTTCGTCGTGATTCCTTCACCAAACACATTCCAGCCCTCTCCCTCAGAAGTATTTCCGGACAGTGAATATACGTAATGTGACCACTCACAGGGCGATTACGAGCAAGAGCAAAACACGAGCGTGCCTACACCGGTATTGTCAACGAAAACGGCCTGGCTCATATCTGCTGGACCGGTCCAAACACTACGCTTTTGAGACATTAGTAGCCTCCCTCTTATAGCATCAAGTTCTAATTACTTTACTCCATGCTAGATCTGTTTTAAATTTTTACTTTCATCAATTTCTATCACAGTGCCTCCTCTTAGTATTCGCAATTGCCGCTCAAAAGAAAGGCAGGCTTTTGTGACAGTTCAGGACGTGTGGGTGAGTGATAGTGCATTGCTACATGGGGTATATCGCGCATACAAGCTGCCACACTGCATATGGATATATATATTTTTATATATATATATATATATATATATATATATATATATATATATATATATATATATATATATATATATATATATATATATATATATATATATATATATACACATCGTAATATTGATCAGTTACGGCGAAGCGCTGCTGATTTGGGATGAAGATGATCAACACGTCTACACCGAATTTTTTAGCACGATTTTCGCAACCCGGCTACTCGTCAGGTGTGCGGTGGACGGATCTTAACTACCAATGCTATGTACATAAATCGGCTGCATTTATTGCCAAATTCCGGCATTTACACTGATATTGTACGAAAGGTGCTGAATCTCTGTGGATTGTCCATGAAGTCGAGCTACAGTGGGCTCACAAATTGTCTGCCTGCCCACCATGCCAGATAAGGTAGCTGAACCTCCGGTGCCAAACGGCCAGCCTACGCCTATCGCCGTGTGGCGCCATCAAGAGCGCATCGCGCTGGCACAGGTACAATTGGCGATGCCGTTTTTGGTTAAAAAAACAGCATTTCCAACTTCTTTCTCGTTAGTTATTTGGGTCTTGGGGCGCCTCGACCATCCAACTTCTTTCTCGACGGACATCAGAGAACGAAAACAACCGTAGTGACATCATAATATTTCAGATGGCGGAAACGTCCGGAAAACTGGACAAATTTCATCTTACATACAATTATATCAAATGGGCTGTTGGGAACACGGCGCATTGAGCGATGGGTACTCAGGAATGACGCGAGTTTCCACTGAACACCAAATATACACCAATAATGCAAGCATATAGAAAATGAAATAAAGACCATAACATGGCTCAATCTAACAAGCCTTCTAACAAGTCCAATTTAACAAGTCCAATCTTTCAACGTGTAAAACATATTTAACAGCTACACAAGGATTCACTCACCGATCTGCTTCCTGATCTTCTGTTTAACATTGACCTCCTCTGCTTCTTCCAGAACGAGGTTCATGTACTCGTCGAAACCCACGATGTGGCCCTCGATGCGCATGTTGATGTTCTCATACAGCCAGACAGATACACGACTGCGATTTTGAAGGTACCTGAAGATCAGGTTCTGGGTGCATCTAGTTAAGGAAATGCATTAACTCAAGCACAAATACCACATGCACACTAACATCGGCTTCATTGTATTATGACGGATTTAAAGTAGCATGTTTTTGTCTGGAAGTACCAAGTAGTTCAACTGTACTTAGCGAGATTGCACGATCTGGAATTAGTTTTTCTTGTCAAAAATCGTGGTTGGATTTCCGAATGCAGCTTAACAGACAAACCAAGAACATAACACAATTTTAAATGCGATTTGTAATGCATATTTCTGGTTAAATATAAGGGACTTATTAATTAAATGAATGGACACCATCTTGAAAGTGTCGTCAAAGTAGATATCACCACCCCAAATATTACAAAGAGATATTGCTGAAGTGTTGCAAAACTGTCCGCCATTTCAATACATGGATTAGTCGCCATTTCAATACATGGATTAGTCAGTAAAACTAGCACATTTACGCCTGGTTAGCTCAGTGGATTGAGCGCTGACTTGCCAAGGACTCCCCATATTGGCACAGGATACGATCGCTTCGCGCGCTCGCTATTCGTGCCTACGGCTGGAATGGCCAGTCGGTTGGCAACTGGTTATGCAGGGTCGGCGGTGCGGGCTGTAGGCAGCCGTGCCCGCTGTGTGGGCACGTTCAACTCTCGGTCAGAATTGTGCTAACAGAACTGCTATTTCCAGAATGGGAGGTGGGTTCAGGGTCAGTGCAACAAGCGTCTGCTTAGCAATGAATATATAATCAGCCGAATACAGCGTTGCTCTAGACGTAAAAAACCAAGAGCTTATTACTGAAACAATTTGCTTGAACCCAACAATTACAAGCCATCCATCAATTCCTGAAATTGCAAGTGAGTGGCAGTTGCTTCAGAATTAAGTAGCAATGTGACTCTAAAGGTGGAATCTAGAATAGCTTGAACTATTATTGACAACTGCCCACACCTCAAAGGCAGGGGTGGTTGGTTGGTTATTGATTGGCTTTACGACACATCGACCGTGGAGTCATGTAGCGCCGCCAATCTCTCACGCCGATTGGTCGCGGGCGAAGAGTAGTGACAGGTGAGACTCGAACCCACAACACTTCGATCGTGAGACGAGCAACTTACCCCTAGGCTACTCGTCCCCCAAAGGCAGGGGTGCGAAATCCTAAACAAATAAGATGGTGAAGGAACTTAACACATGATAATGACACATAAAAAGGATACAATTGGCTGCACCATGACTTTCTGAACTTTATTTGCTCCTCTGTATGCCATGTTTTCTTCAAGGTATTCTTATCACAAAGCAATGCCAATACTGTTTAGTCTTCCTGTATCCACCACCTGCGTCTCGACTGTCTCCTGAAAGCAGAAATCCAGCATATTGTAGGTCAGAACAGCAGGCTAGCAGTAGCACAAAGGAGCACAATGTACCATCTATTGGAGAGCCAAGTAATGCTGCACAATGTACAGTCTACTGCAGCGTTAAGGGACGCCGCACAATATACCATCTGCTGCAGCACCAAGTGACGCCGCACAATATACCATCTGCTCAGCGTCAAGTGACGCCGACAATATACCATCTGCTGCAGCGCCAAGTGACACCGACAATATACCATCTGCTGCAGCGTCAAGTAACGCCGACAATATACCATCTGCTGCAGCGCCAAGTGACGCCGACAATATACCATATGCTGCAGCGCCAAGTGACACCGACAATATACCATCTGCTGCAGAGTCAAGTGACGCCGACAATATACCATCTGCTGCAGCGTCAAGTGACGCCGACAATATACCATCTGCTGCAGCGCCAAGTGACACCGACAATATACCATCTGCTGCAGAGTCAAGTGACGCCGCACACTGTACTATATGTTGCAGAGCCAAGTGACGCCGCACAATGTACTATATGTTGCAGAGCCAAGTGACGCCGCAAAATGTACTATATGTTGCAGAGCCAAGTGACGCCGCACAATATACCATCTATTGTAGTGCCGAGTGATGCTTAACAATGTACCATCTATTGTAGTGCCAAGTGATGCTTAACAATGTACCATCTATTGTAATGCCAAGTGATGCTTAACAATGCACCATCTATTGTAGTATCAAGTGATGCTTAACAATGTACCATCTATTGTAGTACCAAGTGATGCTTAACAATGTGCCATCTATTGTAGTGCCAAGTGATGCTTAACAATGTACCATCTATTGTAGTACCAAGTGATGCTTAACAATGTACCATCTATTGTAGTGCCAAGTGATGCTTAACAATGTACCATCTATTGTAGTACCAAGTGATGCTTAACAATGTACCATCTATTGTAGTACCAAGTGATGCTTAACAATGTACCATCTATTGTAGTACCAAGTGATGCTTAACAATGTACCATCTATTGTAGTACCAAGTGATGCTTAACAATGTACCATCTATTGTAATGCCAAGTGATGCTTAACAATGTACCATCCATTGTAGTACCAAATGATGCTTAACAATGTACCATCTATTGTAGTACCAAGTGATGCTTAACAATGTACCATCTATTGTAGTGCCAAGTGATGCTTAATAATGTACCATCTATTGTAGTACCAAGTGATGCTTAACAATGTACCATCTATTGTAGTGCCAAGTGATGCTTAACAATGTACCATCTATTGTAGTACCAAGTGATGCTTAACAATGTACCATCTATTGTAGTACCAAGTGATGCTTAACAATGTACCATCTATTGTAGTACCAAGTGATGCTTAACAATGTACCATCTATTGTAGTACCAAGTGATGCTTAACAATGTACCATCTATTGTAGTACCAAGTGATGCTTAACAATGTACCATCTATTGTAGTACCAAGTGATGCTTAACAATGTACCATCTATTGTAATGCCAAGTGATGCTTAACAATGTACCATCCATTGTAGTACCAAGTGATGCTTAACAATGTACCATCTATTGTAGTACCAAGTGATGCTTAACAATGTACCATCTATTGTAGCGCCAAGTGATGCTTAACAATGTACCATCTATTGTAGTACCAAGTGATGCTTAACAATGTACCATCTATTGTAGTGCCAAGTGACGGCGCACAACGTACTCAATCTACTGCAGTGTCAAACAACGTCCATACTGAGAAGCTGCTGCACAAATATGCGGTACAACATATGTATAGCATCATACTGGGTCAGCACAGTATATTGTTGCATCCCAAACAATCCAGGAAGGTCTCATTTTACACATGTTCAACACCACAATGGGCTACTGCTTCTCGGAGCTACGTGCACTGCAGAGCACTGCTTCATGCTCTGTCGTGCATCAGTGCATCCGCATAATGCAGATTAAGTACCAATTTCAAGAAAGACAACACAAACTAAATGGTGAATTACAGGCCAGTTCGCTTCAGCTTACTAGTTTGCGAAGTTAGACAAACTTGTGAAGAATGCTCAATCGTCTTTATAAGCCCAACCTTTCAAGGGTTACTCAACACAAATTTCAATCTGGGAGATCCTCCTTAACTAACCTTCTGCGATATATGGAGTATGTAACTATGGAGGTTGATAATCCAAACAGGATACATGTAGTGTACAAAGATCCTGATATAAAGTTCCACGTAAGCATCTAATTCACCAGCTGGAACAGCATGGGATTGATTGAAAAGCTACATGCTGAATTGAGGCAAGATTAAGGGTAAGGAAATAAACAGTGGCAGTATTAACAGAATATCAATGTGAATCAGCGATATATTATTTGTGAAATAGGGTGGAATATACCACTTCCAGAACACACACTTGACACCCTTATCCAAGAAGTATTGACATCCTGCTCCTTGATGCGTGCTTATGAAGTCTTTGTGTCTCCTTTCTAACACTATCCTGTATATAAGTGTCACGTTTATGCTCTCGATACGAAATGGTATTGCATTAACAGCTATCCCCAAACCATTATTTTAACCGTGATCTGGATGGACAAATGTCCTAAGTGGGGTGTGACAAGGCTCTGTTCTAGGCCCAATTATCTCGTGGATGAACAAACATCACTGTACACTCAAAGAAATAGTCTAGAACAAAGATAAAAGCATGCAATATTTGAGCCAGGAAATCGTGAAGCTTATCAGAGGCTGACAAACAAGGTCAGCACTTCACCTATGCAAAGGCTACCGGCACGGAGGGCGAAGCGATCGTCTAGTACGATTTCGCAGAGTCATTCATTTGTGGTGCAGGATGCAGCTCAAGACTTCCACTGGGATTCTTCCCAGTATAATGTGCATTCGTTTGTCCTGTGTTGACGTGAGGACGAGGTACTGTGCCATCAGAGCTACCGCTGTACCTCTGACGGCAAAAAGCACAACGCCGATATGGTGCATGCGTTTCTGCAACAGCATATCCGAGAAATTCGGATCACAGAACCTGCCCTAAAAAACATTCGCTTAACAAACTATATGAATAAGCATGATTTCGTTGATGTGTCACCACCAGACAGATTTGGGGGTAACATGTGAGTGGCTTTTGTCACATTTCATGGCAAGGACGCTTGCAACAGCATCGGGGGCAAAGCCAAACGTGCCGCGACTCAAGAGAGGGAACGGGATGGCGCACGAAGTGGACGGCTTGGCGCTAAACTGGACTATTTGGCGCTGTGAGGGGAAGCGTGCCCGCAGGGCACAATCCACTCAGAATTGGCACCCGTTTTGGCGCTGTACGGAGACGGAAATTTTAAAGCAGCTATGGTGTGGATAGATGGGAACTATAAAAGAAGATTAATTCCAGGAATCATGCTAACCCATTGAGCACTATTTGTCGTTATATTCTCCGTAGGTTTGAACATCATAGCCCAGCAATATATATCTTCAATTTATTTTTTAGCCCCATGTGCGGACATCGGAGCTTTACAAGGAAACAATTCCTTTATTCCAGCATTAAAAAGTAATCGATTTATCTAGCACTACCAATAATATGAGTGGGATTAGACTATGTTTCTTTGCACACACAATGCTATTTACATATTAAATCTCAGGCAACCAGTGTCTTAAAATTACTTTTTCAGTACCTGTGCGAATGAAAAACAAAATCACTGAGATAGTGAAAGATGAAAAATACTGAATAGATGCATCATGATGAAAACCCGGATTGTGTCCTCATACTAATAAAATAAACACATGGCCAGAGTAGCAAACATAATCATACAAATTTGGACAAATTGTATGTTGCATCCACTCTTCCTGAACCACATTGTTGAGGTCAGTACCTTCACATGATTCTCATTTTGCTTCTCCTTTCTTTATTGAGTACATGAATGTAGCGCGGTGCTTGAAATGAAACGGGCAATTCCATTGTTTGGTACTTCTCCACATTCATCTTGCCACACATGGCGGAAGGACACCTGTGCACCGCCCTATCAAAGACCTACATTGCATGTTATACTTGGACGTCCTTGCTTCACCTGTGCATACCAGGTGCTTGATGGCTGTGGTTTTCCTCAATGTATATGATGGCAGACCGTGATGCGTGCAAAGGTGCAAAGGTAAATGCGAACTAATTGACTGTTCCGTCCCTTGGAGAAGATAAATGTCGCGCATCTAGGACCTGACACTTAAACCTGCATGTACAACGTGGATGCTGGCCTCACCCAAATGCCATGAGCTGCATGTGGGTGTATTTGATTGGTTTGCATTGTGTTACAGGCACCGTCCACCTTGGCCACTGCCTCGGTGACCAGTCCTCATCGTGCAGACCTGATCACGAAGCCTACATCCCTGGATGGCGGTGCTGACCTATGCAATCCAGATAACTGTCATCATACCTGTGACCTGTCACATCCTCAAATGCTGAACTACTGTAGAAGTGCTCGCAGAACAACTGTATCACAGTGTGTCTGACAGCACTTTCGAATCATCTGCCTGCATATTTCTACGTCTGCTTTTCGGCTATAATTGGAGATTAACTACGGCAATGTCACTATACTGATACTGCTTTCGTTTTGTTTTTTGTGATGTGTTGATGTCCTTAGTCATTTGGTCTCAAGGGAGCATCATCTGTGGTGAAGGCCATGCCGCAACTCGATCAAACAGCTGGACTTTGTAAATAAATAATGCAGCACACCACCAACACTTAATATAAGAGTGAAATGAGGCATCTGAACAGTCAGCACCAACGCCATCAAAGGAAGCACTAACCAAGCCCATAACGACTCTGAATTGTGCATGGCTGAACTTCGAAGCGATATGCTCGCGAGTGTGACTGGAAATGTGGACAGTGTCTACGAATACCAGTCAACAGCAAAACCAAAATCGTACTATCTCATGGAGATAATTATTTTTCATATCCCAATGCAACTTGGATTCAGTAGAAGCAAGAACAAAATGTTAGGACACATCTTAAATAGTGGAGGTGGATCCCCTATAGCTATGGAAAAAGTTAGTAATATTTAGAGTGCAAAAGAGGATTAGTACTTTTGGCAACCTAGCATACGAGACAAGATTAAAAAAAGATATGAATGTGTGTACACTTAGATACGGAAAAATAAGGGGAGGTCTCATCAAGGTATTTATATTTATGCATGATCAGCAACAGATACATCTCTAGGATAATACAAATTATGCAATTAGTTATTAGAGACCACCAATTCAAAATCAGAGTTAATCATATCAGGATAAAGACAAGACAGTCTTTCTTTACTAGCAGGGTAGTTCACATTGGAACCAGCTATCACTCACAATTGGCATCGTCAGTATGCAGAACAGTATACAAAATAGCATAGACTGGTATTAAAAGGAGAAAATAATTTCCTTTCCTTATTTCATGGATAACCAATTGACAAATGTTGTGGACAACTAGTTCTTAGTGTCCCCAAAGTGCAACCAAGATGGCACCTGTCAGGGTCATAAGGAACATTTTCTATATGGGGGGAGGTAGCAGAATGTACCATGAGACTGAAATGTTTTCTACTGGGGGAAATGAAAAGATGCCAGATATTGCCCACCGGCTTCAAAGCAGAGGGGGTGGGGGGACTGCCCTGTTCCTATGCCATTGGGCCCTGTGGCTCAAAGTTGCATTATCTTTCAAGTTTCTTTAGCTACTTATTTTAGCTACTTCTTTGGTAAATTCATAGTTTCTTTTAAACTTGTCCTCATGCCAATGTAATTGGGGTGCTGGATCCCTAATTCCTGCCATGTCCACACCTTCCAACATGTTAAGGCAAGGTGTAGGGATATTCAGCATCACATAATTCAGTGTCAAATAGGGTCGGATACAGGAATTTACAGGGTGTGTGGCTGAGCTGTGGTGCTGGTGGACGCTAAAGATGTGCTGGGGTGGCACTAATTTGCCTTTCTAGGAAGTGGAGAACAAAAGGGAGGGGTGCACTCCGACCTCCCGGATGGGCGGCACTTTAACAGTAGGGGATGGAACGGAGGCCAGAGAGGTAGCATTCCAGCAGATGAGGTGGCGTTCCGCTTTGTGCATGGCAGGCGGCCCATTCGGCCTCCTTAGACCTAATACCGTCTCTCCCCTGCGGCATCTATTTCAGCCTCATTCAGCTCTGAATTTTCCCTTCCCAACAAAGCAGAACAACCTTAGAATCCACTCGCCCTAACCTAACCATACGCTTTCCTTCGAACAGCACACGCAGATCTGCCACTAACATATCACCAATGTAAATTGAGATATTCATCATCTACATTGTATCACACATCTGTGCAACGTAGGCTGAGGTGGTTTAAGGTTAACCGCGCTCAAGACCAGGGTGGGAAACGTACTTTCCGGGTTTTGAGTCGGAGTGCAAACAATTTCTTTCGGAGTACATTTTCATGGACATATTATTTTGTATGCATGGAATCTATTTGCCAGTAACCGACTGGAAAATCATATGTACCTAGTCAGTGCCTACGTAATATGCATAAGTAATACACATCATCATTTATGGTCACATCAAAGCATAGAAACAAATTGATTGATTATTTTGGATTAAGGGCGCGCCGACTGCGAGGTCATTTAGCGCCCATAACTATGAATTGTTCGAAGTATCGCTATAGGACGTCCCTTGTACTACATGTATTCATTTTCCTTGTGCATCTCGAGGTCAACG
The DNA here is from genome assembly GCA_034440575.1 of Imbricaverruca yamaguchii. Taxonomy (NCBI): domain Eukaryota; kingdom Metazoa; phylum Arthropoda; class Thecostraca; family Neoverrucidae; genus Imbricaverruca; species Imbricaverruca yamaguchii. The sequence goes on along the minus strand of JAOTOL010001600.1, from coordinate 300,284 downwards.
ACCCGGGTAAATAGCAGAAAATTTCACATCAGATAGGAAGCTGAAGAGCCTTCCAGATTCCACGATCTGTGACTTGTCACCTAGAACTGCTATGAGGGAATGAGCCTGGTCACTCCCAAAATGACGTTGACGTTCTAATACAAGCCCAGGGCATGAAATCAGGACGTGGCGAACTGTCAGCACCACATCTCGGGCACAATGGCACATTCTCACCAGTGAGTAGGTGAACATGGGTGGCGTAAGTATGTCCTATGCGTAAGCGACACAGTCACTTCGTGTCGCCTTTTTCTGCCTGAGCAAGAGGGCCAGTGACCTAGGGGTGGTTTGATTATTCGTAACTTGTTGGAACCCAGCTCGTCCCACCACGCCTGCCAATTGCTTGCCAGAAAAGCAGAGATCCCTGGGTAGTAATCTCTGGCAGGGATTGGAAATGATCTGCGCGAGGGAGCCTGTGCTGCTCGCCTTGCAGCGCTGTCCGCTTTCTCGTTTCCTAGGATACCTATGTGACTTGGAATCCAGCAAAAACGGACAACTTTCCCGGCCTCATCTAATAGAGTCAAGCGACGGACGGTATCATGTACTAAAGAGTCCGTTTGGTTAAAGCTCTTCAGCGCCGAAAGGCTGCTCAACGAGTTGGATAAAATTGCATGACGTTATTCGTCCCTGACTTCTATATAAGACAGCGCTTCATCGATTGCCACTAACCCAGATGTGTACACGGACGCATGTTTCGGGAGCGTAAAAGATCTGACGGCTGTACCACACACAAAAGCGCTTCCAACCCGGTGTCAGTCTTTGACCCATCGGTAAAGTTTTTGCGTAGCTGTCATAAAATGTCGATATGTGCTCCAGAGCACGTGCACGAAATTCGTCCGGGAGAACGTCCCCTTTGCGTACGTCGGCCAATACGAGGTCAATCCTAGAGGTTAGTGATATAAGTCGCCACGGGGGTGTATAGGCCTGTGGGGCGCGCTTCACCCTGCGCAACTCCAGTTCGCTTCCGGCAAAAAGGGCCTCTGATTCTTGTGCACATAGGTCTATATATACGGGCGCCACCATCTGAAAAGATCGATGGTATGCGACGGGAGAACACCGCTTGATAAACTGGATGCTGCGGGGAACTGCGCAGTTTGCACGCGTAGCGCATCCCGAGCATCTGTCGGCTGAGGGAAAGTGGTGGCTCGTTGGTGTCAGCCAACAAGCTCGCGATTGGCGAGGTCCGAAACGCCCCAGACACAATTCTCAGAGCTGCATGATGAACAGCATCAAGAGCACGTTTCCCGGATGCACAGGCACCATCATAGACAAAGCACGCATAATCTAGTTTTGAGCGGATGAGCGCTCGATAAAGGAGTAGCAATGTTTGTCTATCACTTCCGTAAGATGTTCGTGCGACACAAAATATTCAGAGATGTATTACATTTGTCCCGGAGGATTCTAAGATGTTCCCGGTAAAGCAGACGGTTGTCAAAATATATTCATAAAAACTTAAATACTGGGTGTACTTGAATAGGTTCACCATACAACAGTAGTGTAAGATCACGACAGCAACGACAGCGACAGAAATGCATTGCTGCTGTCTTTGTGGTGGATAGCATGAAACCATTCATGGTGCTCCACTCAACTCCACTGGAGATGGTTTGTCGCTAGCTGAAGTTGCCTGGATGAAGTGGAGGCTCTTGAAGAAGATGACCAAATAGCTATGTCATCAACAAACAGAGATCGACCTATGCTTGAAGGAAGCCCAACAAAAACGTAATTAATCATGATGGCGAAGAGAGCAACACTCAGCACGCTGCCCTGAATAATTCCATTTACGAGTGGAAAGCGTGCAGATAAATGGTCACCAATGCGAACACGAAAAAACGGTCTGCTAGAAAGCTTTGCAAGAATATGCCCATGCGGCCACGGATTCCACTTCTCCGAAGCTTTAAAAAAATATCATGGCGCCAGGTCACGTCATATGCCGCTTCAATGTCAAAGAACACAGCATTAAGATGCTGTTTCAGCTTAAAAGCTCCACGAATTGAGGTATCCAAAAGTAAGATATGGTCAACGGTGCTTCTGTTTCTTCGAAAACCACATTGTTCGTTTGTGAAAAAAACTGTTACTTTTTAAGTACCAAGTCAACCTGACATTCACCATTTTTTCCATCAGCTTGCCTAGCGAAGATGTAAGCGATATGGGGCGATAATGCGATGGATGCGAGCCGTTTTTCGTGGGTTTCCTAATAAGCACAATAATTGCTTCGCGCCAAGCTCCCGGGAAAGCGCCTGCTTCCCATGCCCGATTAAAGGTGGCTAGCAAAGCTTCCAGCGCTTAGAGAGGAAGCCGTTTCGGCATGGCATTGTGGATCTGATCCGGCCCCTCGGCAACAATTTGCAGGGCGCTAATGGCAAACGTGAGCTCAGTCAGTGTAAAGAGGTCATTGTAATCAAGTGATTGTGAAGTGGTAAAATCAATAGGATTCCTCTCACAATGCGACTTAAAACGCAAAAACTGTCGATTGGTGCTTCCACCACTACTGCGTTCAGAAATAAAACGGCCCATCTCATTCGCGACATCAGACGGGTGAGTAACGTCGGCGTCCCCTACGCTCAACACGTGTAAAGGAGCTGACTGTAACTGTCCGGAAGTGCGCTTGATCTGGGACCAAATCTGTGATGTTTGTGTAAATCGATTAAGGTTTCCAATGTAAGTTCTCCAGGACACCCTCTTTGCCTCAAGGACCGTGCGCCGAGCTTGCGCCCTGGCCTTCCGGAATGCGATAAGATATGCCGTCGTACTGTTACGGTCGAAAACCCTGAGGGCACGTCCGCGAGCGCGGACAGCATTTCGGCACTCCTCAGTCCAACACGGCAGAGGAGCTCGGCGGGGCGTTCTGGATGTCCTAGGGATGCATTTAGAGGCGGAGTCAATGATCAATGCTGTAGAATTGTCTACAGAAAGAGGTGAACTAAGATGATTCGGAGTATCGTTAGATAACTTATCTAGTACTATTTCATCAAACTGACGCCAGCTGGCCTTGCTGATGTTCCACCGCGGTGGCCTCGTTCCCAGAACAGCCGATCAGATAAATTCCAACCAGATTGGAAAATGATCACTACCGAGCGGGTCATCGTCTACTGACCAAACACAGCGATGGCTGATTTGGAGACTACACAGGGTAAGATCTAAAACTGATTTGATTCCAGAGGGTAGCGTAATGTGTGTCGAAGAACCTGTGTTTGATAAACACAACGATTCGTCGATTAAAAAGGCCTCCATGTGTCTACCACGGGGGTTGGAAGTGACAGAACCCCAGAGGGTATGATGGGAGTTAAAATCGCGTAAAAGTAAAACGGGAGGTGGAAGTTCCAGCATAAGACTCCTGAGCTCTGCAGAGGGGAAAGCCTCTCCTGGGGGAAGAAAAATTGAACATAGTGATATAATGATATGATGAATATTAATGCGAACAGCTACAGCCTGTAGAGTTGATTGCAATGCTATTTTCCGAGGTGTGCCATTGTGGACAGCTAACATTACCCCCGCCGTGTGCAATGGTATCAGTGTTTACATTATCTTTCCGGAATACAGAATAGCCTTTAATGGAACACTGAATATCAGTTGGCAGCTTAGTTTCTTGAAGCCCTATAGCAATAGGCCGTTTATGATACAAAACCCTCTGCATGTCAGTAAAATTCGCTCTAAAACCACGCATGTTCCACTGTAAGACTAAAGGCGATATGATGGTGAGTCAAGCTAAAATTGGGAGTGCACAAGTTCTCCCGGGAGGGTTCCGGGTCACTCCTAGAGTGGCCAAGTGAGGTCGTTCTCGGTCGCGACCGTGGCGAGCCATCCCCGGGAGAGGTACCTGACCACGGTAGTCCTCGCTTCTGAGGGACGCTAAGCGGCGGCGGGGTCGAGGGCAGGGGCCGGGGCGGGGGCGGTGGAGGACCCATACCCTGCGGCATAACTGGCTCTCCCAGCGGAGCCTCTACTCGCCTTCGAGGCGTTGGCGTGGCCGACCTTGTGGGAGGGGCACTCTCCACACCTTTCCCCCTCGCCCGCGCCTTCTCCACCTGAGCCAGTCGGGCCCTCTTCGCCTCGCGGGCGCGCCTTTCTGCTTCCTGATACCGCAACCTAATGTTGGAGATTGGAATTTGCCGGGAGTTATGGGACGGCGAGGCAGGGACGGACGCAGAAGCTGGGGGTGAGGGAGGTGGTGGAGTGGAAAGTAGGAATTGAACGCGAGGTTGAGGTCTGGCTCACGGGAAGGGGGAGGAATCAGGAAGGGAGGAAGTGGAGAGAAGGTACTTGGAGGTGGTTGTGGTGTGCGTAGTTGAGGGGGATTGGAGGAAGGGCGGGAAGTAAGAGGCGGGGATTTCAAGGTGGGGATTGTGGGAGACGGAGAGGGGTCATGAATGGGTGGAGATGGCCGAGCAGGCCTCTTTGAGCGCTGGACTTGGGTCCACTCTCCCCCATTCGACGTTCGTCGTGGCGACGCATCCTGCCCACTTGTGGCAGGTGGTGCTTCCGCTGCTTGTGCAGGCTGACCTTGTCCCTTGGGCGAAGCAAGGGGCACACCAAAAGATCGGAGAAGTGTCATGAGCTGGGCAATTAGCTTGGAGATGTTGGGCTGTGTGCTGGGAACATATCAGAGGCCCCCTTTGAGTATGGCTTGCCGTTGCATGGTTCAGTTTTGCCGTTGCTGCATAAGACATTTTGGGTGGGCCCTCTCACAGAGCTCGGGGGCGTCACGAAATGTGATTTTGTTTGCACATTTTAGAGTAACAATTTCTTTCTCTCTCAGGAAGATGGGACACGAGCTATCGTAGGCCGCGTGGGGTTTCTGATCAGGGCCACAGTTTGAACATTTGGGGAATTCAGCCTCACATTTTCCTCCCGCATGGTCCACCAACCCACTTCTACCTCACGTCTCGCAGTTTCGGCAGTGTTGTGTGGTATGCGGAAATCTGGAACAGCGGAAACACCGCATAGGATCCGGGACATACACACGCACCTTAACGCGAACATATCCAACGAATATGAATTCTGGAAGATCAATGGAGCCAAATGTTAATATAAAGTTATTCGTATGTTGCGTTTCTTGGCCCCTTCTAGTAGTGATCCTTCTCGCACCTACCACTCCCCATTCTGCTAAGCCATCCACAATCTCATTATCGGACACATCTTTCAAATCATAACAATTAATGACGCCCTTCGAGTAGTTTTTGGTATTGTGAGGTCGAACATCTATGGGTATAGTCACTGTTCGTCTGCCAGTTTCATGTCTTACACTGTAAGTTAGTTCGGTTGCGCCCATCGCCCTGCTTGCATCATCAGTACTCTTAAATTCTAATTCCATTCCACCATCCCTAAGTTTCTCACACCTGAGCACCGCTCCCAACCTGTCTCAGGGTTCCTTTCTCTGAAACGGTGTAAGCCGCGAAAGACTCCTTCCCTCTTCCAATGACCTCATGACGAGGATACGAGGAGCAGAAAATACCAACATGCCGGTCCCAATACGCGCCACGATTGCGTGTCTGATGTGTCGGCTTGTCTGTCCCCTACTAGAGGGGGCAGGTAAGTTGTGTATGTTTGAGGATGCCATGAAGTGTGATAGGTGTTCTGCTCCCCTGGCGCCCCTCCCCTTAGGGGCCCTACTGGGGGGACGCCTGGGTCCCGCGGACGTGAGGTCGCCAGGCGCCCGAGGAGCTAAACGGGGCAGGCGACGCCTTCGCCCGGCTGGGAGAGAGATACTCACCACCCCGACCGAGATCCAGCACTGCCCATCCCTTGACCCCAACCGGCCGGGCCGGCGGGCACTGGGAAAAACCCAGGCCCCGGCCCGAAGCGACCAGCCACTTGGTCCGTGTGAGGCCCCACGGACCCGCCCGACCCTCTGGGATATCGGGACCAAAGAGGTGTGTTGGTCCCCCGTCACAACTAGCACCGTGCGACGGGGAACCTCAACCTCCAGGACTCCGTCAACCCCGGGGGCGGGCCGAGGGGGCGCGGCTACCCCGATACAACGGAGTTGGTGGGCAGGGCCGGGGAAGTTGCCCTGCCTGCTCATAGTAGGGATAGTTGGTGTTGCAGGGTCACGTGAAGGGCATGGATGTTGGGATATGGGAATTGGAATGGGATCGTATGGACGGAAGGAAGAGGGGTGTCTGTGGTGACTCGAGGGAGCGCCATTTCCCTAGCCAGCCGTGTAACGAGGCCGGCCCCACTGCGGGGGGCATAGAAACAAAATGAACAATGGAAGGCACCGCAAGACAGGGAGTTGTGATGATCGGCTCAGCTTTGTCTCTCGTAATTCACAGGAGCAATGCGCTTTCCTTTCACTGTTGGTCTCAGTACAAGGCTAGCCAAATTAAAAACAAACACAAATAATTCACGCTTCACCCTCAGCTCATAACACACACCTACCTACATACACAGCCAACTCCCTGCGCGCTATACGGACCGGACACCACTACCTCACACGAGACAGTCGGAAGCGAACAAAATGGCCAGTTTATTTGGTAATCGTAAATAGAATAACATGTTTGGTGGATGTTTTATTGAATCTTGTATTAATTTTTGGTGGCATTTTTGTTCCTTCTGCATGTTTGTGTCGGAATACATGTGGAGCCCATTCTATCTAGTATGAATCCGGAGTGCAAAAATGTTTTAAGATTAAATCTTTTAATAAGTGCCTTAATTCCCACCCTGTTTGAGTGTACACATATAACTTATGCTGCACTGTATGCACGTGTATGCCAAATGCAAGGCTATGAAAACAATTCAATGTAAACAAATTTCAGCGCAGCGATGTTTTGCGCTTCGTGACAAATTATAGTGCCACAGGACACAATGCACACATTGCATGAAAAAAAAAATTTGAACCTTCACGGCTCGAAGGCTATTATATTGGAATGGACTTGGGACGATATAAAGAATACCATGAAAAAACTAGGATCAAATATTTCCACAACAAGGGAGAATTATGGCATTCAGGTTGTTACCTGTGATGAAGGAAAAAGCCTGTGAGCTATCAACAAATGGCAATTGAAAAACACCATAATTTTCACTTAAATGTGCACATGTCGAGTACTTCTTGTACTCAAATCAGAAAATGAACTTTTTTTTTTCCACTTATAGTATGGGAACTGGTCTCCATTTGCAGCATACTTTCCAAGCATCCTCACGCCAGGAGTTCTTGCGTTGTAAAAAATATGGCACGCAAGAAAAACCTTCGGAAGTGGTGTTGTGCAAATTTTCACGCACTAAAATGAACGGAGAGTTGGGAGATCCCAGTTGTTGTGCGATTTATTCGTAGCACTTCCCTATATCAAGCCCCGCGTTTACCTGGATTCTTCGTCCTTCAGACTGGCAGAAAAAGCCCACGGATGAACATATGATTAATTCCTTGTACCGCGCGCGGCAGAGCGCTATTGTCCTTTTATAATGTGTAGAAAACGATGATACGTTCAAATATTTGCTCTGATCGTTGATTTATCAATCATGCTCGCCAGTATTCATCCGCAAATTTACCTGTATTTTCATGTTTTTTTTCATCCTCCTGGAATGTGCCAACCTTAGGATGAGATTATTCATCCCATGTTCTTGATAAACAATGCTTGCCAATATTTGCAGTATTTGTGAAATTTATTAATGTAAGATTAAGAAAAATGAAGAAACAATTCTAACTTTATTTCCACGTTTAGATCTGAAGAGAATCATATATTAATATCTGAACATTTTATCAATTCTATTTTTCCTCAAAATACATGCCTAAAATTGTGACGCACACAAGACTTCGAAAAACAAACCTGAGCCCTCGTAAGTCGCTGAATATGATCGAGGCTTGGGTATTTCTGTATTTATTAATGTAGATTTATATGCCTGCACTCTTTGCCTGCAATCAGTGCTGAGATACTATTCAGTCATGATATTCAACGCTATTAAGGGTTCAGCTCATGGGTCGATCCAGCCAGCCCGTTGTCATTCAGCTTGGGTTGTGTAAGATTTAATAAATTGCTGCCACAAAATTTAGATGCAAGCTCTAGTTGAAAACAATACTTATTCTTCAAATAAAACGTTCCCTGTTTTTCTGAAGAGCTTGAGTAAAGTATAATTTTAGTTCAAATCAGGCAATCTATTCTGGTGATGCCCCATCCCCTCGTTCCAAATTCCTCCTGCATTAGCTGACAATTACTTTGGTTTGGCCAATGTCATGATTCAGCCCTTAAGTGTGTCAGCTCATCCGAATTTCTGGTTATGTTACAGCTTCACATGTTTTTTTTTTAAACATACATGGTATGAGTTTGTATTTCATGGATTCATGCATATTCATAGATTGCTGCATTTATGTTTATGATGCTATATCATCTTCTCCATTGTGAAGATACACTGTGAACTTCATGCCTAGCTTCATGAAGATACACATCTAGTTCATTATACAACAATTTTCAGCCTGCCAGGAACATCTTCACTATAGGTCCTTTAGGTTTTGTGATGATATGCATTTGTCTCAAAGCCCATTCTATATTCACCTGAGAGTGAGACTATTGATACCTGCTGGAAAAACAAAAGACAAGGATGAAAACAATGCAAACATGCACTTCATTTCCATCACAACAACCACCATCTGTGTTTGCAATATGTTTATGAAAAGATGAAAGTCATCACCAAAGATGAGAACCTCAAACTTCCATTACCTGTGACTTTCCATGCAAAATGGTGAATTTGTATTCACTGCAGGCAACCACACATTTGTATTGTGTAGAGTGCATTATATGACAGAGAACGAGCTTGCACTTTTTATATTCTCGATTTCAGCTCGGTGTCTATTTGAGTTGTAGCAAACTACAACCGAAGTTGTAGTTTGATTCGAATTTTAATAGGCCTTGGGGGCAGAACACACTTGCAGAACAGACCCGCAAAATTTGCATGGCTGACCTAAAAGCACATTGGAATGGACTAAGTAAAATTCCAGGAATTAAATGTGGACCCTTCTAACTGTATACACTGATTGCATACCCCGGATTGGATTGTTTTACATTTCAAGTTCCTGCTTAGCCCAGCAATGGCGCCATTGCTACCTTCCGCATACAGCGCCAAACTGTCCGCATACAGTGCCAATAGTCTACAGTATTCAATAGTATACAGTATCAAATTTCATTTCCCTGCCAGCATCACAATAAAGGTTATAATAAACAACAAGTCTTCAGGTAAAAGGCTGTTGATCAGTGGAATGGGCTGCCTGCTTATGTGGGGAGTTCCCTATTGAATGTATTTAAAAGCATGATGAACACAGCATTTAGATGGGATTTTTTTTTTGTTATGCATAACTAGTGATGTAGTGATAATATGAAGTCTGTACCTGAAAACAAGCAGTCCCTGTTTCAGCAGTCCTTATGCGCTAACCAATGAACAACCACAATACAACTTTGAGAGGCAGTGCAAACCAACCTTTTTTTGTAAGCATAATGTTTGTCGGTGTTGTGCTAAAAACGTCTCCGCACAAATTGTGGTGTGTGACGTCATGTGAGAAGATCCTATATGTGTCAATATAGTCAATAATTAATGCAATATTTATTCAATATTAATTCACTATTTTTCAATATTAATTCACTACTTGGGGTATTCCATGGTAACTCAACCGGTGGGTGTCGTCCGACCATTTTGTATTTTCTTGAATAGTTGTGTAATGTGGGTTTCAAGGGTGAATAATTCATTTATGATGATAAAAAAAAAATTATCCCAAAAATATTTCCTAAGATAGTCTTGGCAAATTTCCCAAGGTCAGTGAGGAGGCCTAAATTTGACTATCCATAACTCCGAGGCTAAGGGAGCTCCTTCATTGAACTTTTATTGGTTGAATTTGGATGATTCAAGGACAAGTTGGCTATCTCTGAGTTTCGATTTTCAATGTATTAGGTCACGTGATCTCGTGACCTATCTTTTCGGCGTGACCTTGACCTTTTGGCTGCTCAAATTATTACTTTCGTCTGATGACGATTTCAGCCCCATTCAGGCCATTTCAAATAAATAAACAAAAAGCGTGGGGTACGACATGTAAAAAGTACTTTTGGGCACCACAATGCTGACACAACATGCTGGATGGCCCCCTGTCCGTCGAGAACTTCGCATCTATTTGACATACGGTTTCGAAATGGTCCAGAGTGGCTCCCGACGACGAAACCTGTCGGTTGGTGCCCGCTATGCTGCCATCAGGTTATAAGGTGACATTGACATTAGGTGTTCAATGTCATTGGGTCTGCGGTCACGAATTTACGTCTGGCTAAAACTACATCCCAACATGAGCTAAACAGCTGAACTCAATGCTATTGTGTTCGTCATATCGAGACGGTTAGTGATACGTGGGATGACCCCGATGGGTCGTTAGGTCACGTGACCTGAGGTCAGGTCACCGATACAATTACAGGTGGCTATTGACATATACATATACTTATCGATAGAACAACATGACGCCAGCGCACCAACATATCACTTCGACATGTTTGACGACCTTGTGTTCCTGTACTGATTGGATTATACGTAAAATGGCACGTGCCTATTGACATATTCATATTGATAAAATACGGCACCAGCGCGCCAACATATCACTTCAACACCTTGACATGCTTGCCAGTCTTGTCTTCTGAGAGAATGTGGATCCGCATTATTTTCTGACTCATACGGCAGAACCTGTGGTGCTTTCTTGTTCCCTTGATCGTCACGGCTTTGGTGAAGCGGCCATTCGGCTCCTGCTCAGCCTTCTGCACTTCCTCTTTTGTGACTTGTTTTTGTATTGCGCAGCGTATCCGTCCGTGAAATAATGAATTTGAATTAGCCCGGGAACCTCTTCCTTTATTCCTGGTACCAGTTGGCGAAGGAAGGCGTGCACAGTGCTAGTTGTATGCTTTGTGGCGTCAGGTATCATGCAGAAGTTCTCGTGTCGCTGCTCTCCGTCTTGGCACCAGTACACCACGAACGGGTGCACGGTGCTCTGCTCTGTGTCCCAGTGAAAACCTTGGGCGGCATCGTGCACCACGAAGGAGTTCTCGGCACAGTCTCCTTGGACAATAACTTCGCCATCTTTAACGGTCTCCTTCAGATGCTTGAAGTGCGTTGACTGAGCCTTCACCTCGAAGTGATGACTTGTCAGTTTCACTATGGCGGAGCTCGGTCTCTCGGTCTCTCGATGCACTCGCCATGGCTTGCGACGATTTCTTGGAGCGTGCAGTGGTCATTGCTGTCCCACCGCTTGTAGTGGACCTCCTCCTCACTGTCCAACGTCGTCATTGTCTCGCTCTTCGACTAATATGTTCAACATTTGTATCACACCTTCCTCGCCGGGACACTTATCACACTCACCCATCATGCAGTCACGATTTTCTGAATCACATACAGCAGTGTCGATGTCATCGTAGGAGACACCAGATATGTTCATAGCACCCAGAAGTGCAGGGTTTTGATGGTACGTACACCACATACTGTGTGCGTACCACTCGCAGCCGCCAGCATACAGTGTTTTGGGACGGAGTGAGGCGACGGACGAAACCCAGATGTCAGGGTTTTTCTCGTCGGATTGGTACAGGTGGTACTCCGCAGTGCTATTGACATTGGACTTTGACCTCAATACCGTCGCGTCGCGCTGTGCAATTCGTCGTGCCATGCCCATGATATGAAATATTACTCAGTTCTTCTCGTTCCTGTGCGGCATAGGGATAACCAACATTAATAGCGACAACTTTATCTCACTGGAAGATTAATCCAACAGCACCATAGACATTACACCGGCATACTACAACAGAATATTAAGCAAGCCATGGACAAAATGACAACATAGTTATGCCCTGTCCCCAGTGGATCAAATCGGTAACCTGGCCAGTTCATGTGACTCAACTTGACCTATCGGGATCATGTCATGTATCACTGTAACCGTCTCGATGTGACGAACACAACTGTGTTGAGTTCAGCTCTTTTGCTCAATTAGGGGCAAAGTTATAGCCATAAATTTGTTCGTGACCTGAGATGAACTTGAACGCCAAATTTCATGTGACCTGGTGACCTGTCAGTGTAGCAGAAACCAACTGACAGGTTTCGTCATCAGGGGCCACTCTCGCCATTTCGACACCGTATGCCAACTAGACGCGAAGCTATCTGCGGGCATAGGTCCCAAACAGCGTACTGTGTCAACATTGCGCGCCCCAAAGGTGCTTTTTGCAGGTCGAACTCCACGTTATATATATACACACATATATATGAAGGCATGAATGTGGCTCAAATGTTCGTCACACGAAAGTTTTAAGTTCAGCATCCAAAAGGTCAAGGTGATGACGCAAACACTCGGTCAAGGAGTCACGTGACCTAATAAATTGAAAATCAAACATCCAAGATAGCCAACTTCTTCCTTGATTCATCCCAAGTCAACAAAAAAGTTCAATGAAATAGCTCTATTAGCCTTGGCGTTATGGGTCTTCAAATTTAGGCCTCCTCACCGACCTTTGGAAATTTGCAGACTGTATCTTGGGAAATATTTTGGGGATTTTTTTTGTTCACCATAAATGAATTGTTCGCCCTTCAAATCCCCGGTACAGAGCTTTTCAAGAGAATCAAAAATGGTCGCACGGCAAGTTGGGAAATTTTCGGTTGAGTTACTGTGGAATTCCTCATTTAGCAATATTTATTCTTATATATTTATATTAATCAATATTAATTCAACATTCATTATTAAATAGGTGCACTGGAGTGCTCCCCAAGAAGTACCAGAAATCTCCAGATGGCAAATCTGTGGATACTTCGTATCCCCACAGTAAATACTTGAAGCCTCATTTGGCCATTAACCCGCGCCGTCTTTCCGGTCAAATCCTCCCGCCCCGTCTCGGGGGAGGGGCAGTTGAAGACCCCCTCTAAAATCCAAACTAAGCATCGCACGAAAACCAGAGGTGTCATCGGAAAGCGCTCAACGAGCAAGGCAGGGTCCACCAGTGTAAAATAATTGACCATGGGCCTGAAACAGTTAATGGAATTGTGCTCTTCATCCTTGCCTTATATTTTTATCATTTTGCCACATGTGTGGGCAGTCATTATACACACAACTGCTAAATAATGTAAAATGCATGTGACTGAAGTGAAAGGCATTCCATTTTTTAAATCCTTAAGTGACAATCCTTTATTTTCTTCCAATCTTTCACTATTCCCAAACAACTTCTCTTCATCCTCACAGTTAATGGTGAAATACTTTAGGACACTGGGGTCCACCCTCCAAAAAAAATTCCCCCAAAAGTGACGTCGCCTTTTTTATTCTGGGGAGTTCATTTTGGGGATATATGAGGAAAAAAATTATTTGGAATGAGAAAAGGACAGCGAAATCGACCAGGGCTATATTTTGTTTGCCCCCACCCCAATTTTTTTCTTCAAAATTTTCAGTTTTCAAGTTTTCCTTAATTTTTATTTTCCAATGGGTAGAGCAGACCGAGAAACTTTGTGGGAAGTCAACTTGCCCTAATAAAAAATGCTTACTTTAGCCAGAATCCTGTATTTGAACTGCAATTTGGCAAATATGCAAAATTTATATGAAGTCAAAAGCGAAAAAGAGAAAAATTCAAATCGTACGTTTTGTTGCATCCGTAAAGAAAAGCAAACGCTGAAAGTTTCATTAATATATCTGTATCCGTTAAAGCGTGACGACTGGTTGAACCTTTTTGGAGGTGACCTCACTTGACCATGACTTACTCCTTGACCCTAGATGACCTGACCTAATTTTGTTTAATCAGCATGTCAAATTGATGTGGGGAAAGGCATGCCAAATTTGGGCGCGCTGCCGCGCGCCGTTTGTCCGCTATCCGCGAAAAACCTGAGGAGGCGGTTGAAGACCCCCTGAGACGGGACGGGTTGAGGTACATTGAATGTGCAATTGCAAGGTAATTTTGTTAGAGACAGCTTTTTAGACACAATGAGCCAATCCAATGCAAGTCACCCTAAATTTCCTCAAAGTGGCTCCAGAGCAAGCAGGTTCAAGCAGGTTCACACCAAGAAAACAATGCCACTTGTGAACTTATGAATGAAAGTCAAAATACATTTTTGTAAATGTGTGCAAAGATAAATCATGCAGCTTGAAATATAACTGCATTTGCAGTTCATCACTGTCAGGGAATGATCCATAATACATGTTCCAATCTTACTCTGACCAATTTCCTGTTTGTCAGCTCTATTTTTCAGCATTCACCATGCTTGCATGGCACAGAGGATGGCACTTTGGTGTAAAGTACATACTAGTGGTGCTGTGCCTTGCACCAGCAGTTTTAAGGGGTATGCTGATTTGAATTATAGTGGTGCCCACTATCTCTGCCAGGGTAAGAACATTAGTTTCAGCCCCACTAAAACAAGGTTAATTGTCAGCAAGTGCATGGCTATTCGTTTGTACACCAGCTCAAAAACTTCGACTCCACTATGAAGAAAAATATGCAAATCCTATACTGGTTCCTCAAATATTGCATACAAACAACAGCACTAACCTACATTGGAACAGAATTGTGGTGGATGTGCAGGGTTAAAATAATGATTTTTCGTTAGGTGTGAGATGTCGAAACGAGCACAGCAGGATGCCGAAATTTGCCATGAAATTAGGGTCATTTAAATGCTTTTGATGTCTTTCAGACTCAAATTTGAGCCAATGGTGCAGGTACTTATGACTGCGCCTTATTATTTGTCTGAGATTCATAATTTAGGAAGAGCTATATTCGGGATAGGGAGAATAATCCTATGCTATAAACTTACAGTGTTTGCCAAATCACATCATAGATAATCCCTTTACCTGAAACTGTGTTGCAAAATATTCTTGTATTACCATTCCTTATCGAGAGCATTGACCTGATACTTGTGAGATACTGTTAGAAAGGAGACATGAAGACTTCATAAGCCCCCATCAAGGAGCAGGATGTCAATACTTTTTTTAGAAGGATGTTGATTGAGTGTTCAAGTGGTATATTCCACCCTATTTCCCGAATAATTTAACACTGTGGATGTGCCACCACCATTCTCTGCCTGAATGCATTACATTTACATACAGGAGTCTGTAATTTTAACTGTACAATAATGAGATAAGAAAACCTAACAAAACCTAACCAAACTTGACCTAAACAAGCTTAATATGAATAAAAACAATTGCCTTTTATATCTTGAAATTAACATGAGATTTTACAGATATAATAAATAATAAATATTAAAGCCTAATGTGATCTAACTGGCATAATCAGTGACCAAGGAAACCTCTGTTTCTTTGAATTTTTGTAATATAGGGTAATTTGACATGCAAAGGACAATATGACTGCTTATTTTCTCCTCAAATGATTACTTTTTAGTTGGCAAATAAATACATGAGCATAATCTTCACTCTGCAAATAGCAATCAAACAATAATAGCAATCTCACATAGTTATCCATACCTGGTGTGTCAAAGATGTGATAAAGAGGAAATTATACACTTCATGCACTTGAGTTAATACTCTTGGACATCAAAAACCTAATGTTTCTGTCTCAATTCAACATTTACTCCTGAGAAGGAATACTTGCAGCCCAATGCATCTTCAACCTTTGCTCAAGGCCAGGAGTGGTTGGGAGTTCCTTCACATATATTGGAGGGCATCATGACCAAGAAATTTGTTTTGATGAATCTCATTTTCAGGTAAGGTTATGTTAGTGTAGGTCATATTATGCAATAGTATATTTTATATACCATGCTGTTATCTCAGTCCAGGTTTAGATTAAGTTAGGTGATTTTGTTCTTTTTTCTTCTATGATTTCCCTATTCATGACTGACATAATCTAATCATTACATCATCACTTGTATGAACAGTTGCTGACTTAGAATTTGCTTAATCATTTGCTGAGAAAATGAGTGATCACCTGCATTAAGTCAAAAAGCATACCATAACAAAAAATCAAAAATATACAATCTTCCCTTGGTCTCCAAATTTATCAACTAATCTAATGTAATGCAGCTTAACATAACCTAGCTTAGCCTGGCCTAACACTCAAATCTTACCTAACATGAAGTAATACAAAATATTATTGTAATAAAATTAAGGCTCATCCACTCCATGACATAATCCTTACTGACATGGTGGGATCTTACAGTCTAACTCTTAAGGTTTCAGCTCAAGTGCATATTGAGTAGGATGTATGTACAAGTATGTATGTACAAGTATAAAGGATTTGAATCAACTCCATGGAGTGTTAAAGGTCTTAAAAGGTGTTTTGTTAATTTTTCTCGAAATACAATGTTTATGAACATGATTTGAAAGGTATGACCATTGTTTTTATTGTTTTCTCTGGAAATGCCTATTCCTTGGTTTATCATAGGCATAACTTCCATAATGCACCAGTTATGCCACACTAATGTTCTTTGTACCATCATTTATCCATCCCTCACCTGGAGCTTCTCGGATCTTGCTAAAGAAAAATTAAACACTACACATGCTTGATTCAACACTAATTTACCTGGAAAATTCTTGGTTGGTTGGTTATTGGTTTTACAACACATCAACTGTTGAGTCATGTAGTGTCGCCAATCTCTCGTGCCAATTGGTTGTGGACGAAGAGTAGCGACAGGTAAGACTCAACCTCCCAACCTTTTGATTGTGAGATGAGCAACTTACCCCTAGGCTACTTGTCCCCTCAAAAATGCTTAACTTCTGCCATTGTGACATAGATGGTACACCATCATCATTCAAAAATACAGCTGAAAGAAACTGAACTGGGTGCACAGTTTGAGACAGTGACATAGGGGTGACATCATAATAAACATTGTAGTTGATTTTAAATTAAAATACATCTTTATATTAGTTTAGATGAGAGTAGATTATATTATGCTAGGTTAGGTTAGGTTTTCCAATTTAATTATTGATTCTCATAGTATTTGTTGAAGGTCTTCAGTCAGGACAAGACACAGCAGAAGCTGACTCACCAATATAACTTCCACACAGGCTCACTAGCAGGGTGGGAAACTTACTTTCCAGGTTTGGAGTCAGAGTGCAAACAGATTTCTTCTGGAGTACATTTTCATGGACATATTATTTTGTATGCATGGAATCTATTTGCCAGTAACCAACGGGAAAATCATATGTACCTAGTCAGTACCTAAGTAATATCCATAAGTACTATGCATAAGTAATACACATCACCATTTTTGGTCACATCAAAGCATAGAAACAAAGTGAACAATGGACAGCACCACAAGACATGGAGTTGTGATGATTGGCTTAGCTTTGTGTCTCATAACTCACAGGAGCAATGTGCTTTCCTTTCACTGTTGGTCTCAGTACAAGGCTAGCCAAATGAAAAACAAACACAAATAATTCACACTTCACCCTCAGCTCACAACACACATACCTACCTACATATGCAGCCAATTTCCTGCATGAACAGGACATCACTACCTCACATACGACAGTCAGAAGCAGGGTGGGAATTAACACTCGCACGTCCGGTGGTCCGCACCAACTTCGCATGTCCGGGGGGAGGGGGGGAGATGTCTGTCCCCCATAAGATCTCTAGAACTATGCTAGCTAGCGACAAACGGAAAACGGCGTTGGGTAGCTGATGACGGCTCTATCGAAAGTGTTTCGGTAATTTTTTCGCTCAGGTCAACATTCAGGTCACTGGGCCATCTTAGGTCAAATTTGATCAGATCAGGTGGGACTCGGATATTTACACATATCTCAGGACCTGTAACAGATAGAAAGAAATAGCGAACGCTATTCGACAGTCCTTGAAATGCGCTACCAACAATAGGCGGTGTAATTTAAGGTCAGGTAAACCGAAACTTAGGTCAAGGTCATGAAGTCATGACCTCAGGTCAAGGCCTAGTGAGGTCATGTAAGGTATCAATCGACACGTCTTGACGATACAAGCACAATGACGGTAATTTCAGCCTTCTGGCTCAATGCAGTGCGACGCAATGCGCAGAAATGTGTAGTGATCTCAGGTGACCTCAGAGACAGTGAGGTCAGTTTTTGCTCAGTGACCAGTGAGGTCACTGAGCAAAAACGTCAGCGGTAACATTGAGCATAGCTTCCATCTACATGCCACACCCGTTGTGAGATCATTCCGAGCGCAAATGTGTAACTAGGAAACATTTGTATATTTTGCCATAGCCTTATAATGGGGAAGCCATGGCAGCGACCTGACCTAAGGTCAATACTACGAAGAAAAAAACGATATACATACTATAGTCCCTGATGAGATGATGACATACTATAAGTTTGAAATCAATCGCCCAATTATTGTGGAAGTTATGCCACCTAGAACTCCGAGTGTAGTTGGGTCACTTCGCCTGACCCGGTGGCCTGACCTGAGATGACCCAGGACTAAAAATGTATGAGGATATGCGGAAAAGACCAATGAACAGCTGTGCGAGGTTTGGCCTCGCTAACCCTATTAGTTTGGCGGCAAATGAGGAAAAACCGCAGGAGGGGCAGATATCTGTCCCCCCGGACGTGCGCGGGTTAAGGCACTTCTTAAGAGATTTTACCTCTTAAAACATTTTTGCACCATAGATTCATACTGGATAGAATGGGCTCCACATGTACTCTGACACAAACATGCAGAAGGAACAAAAATACCACTAAAAATCTAATACAATATTGAAGAAAATATCCACCAAACACGTTATTCTACTTACTGTTACCAAATAACTATACACTTCATACCATCAAGCACACAGACAGCAACAGAACACACACCACAACCAGCGGAAATGCCGACGACAATGTGCCAAACTTAACGCCTGAGCACTGAACATAGTGGCCTCCAAGTCGCCACAAATTCGGCCGGTGCATCTCCAGAAACCTGCTTGTCTCCAGAAACCTGCTTTCGAGCCATCCTATAGTGGGAAAAACTGACTGTTTTAAGAGACTCTTCCGGAGGGCCAGAGGCCGCCGATCGGAATTTCCTGCATTAGCATTTTCTGTTACGGAAACTGCTTTTCAACTAATGAATGCAACATATTTATTTAATGACATCATAACCATTAGCAACTTGGAACACATGTTTTGAACACTTAAAAGTGCCATGCTGCAAACACAAGACCTTGACTGATCCTTTGCCATCTCTGTCTCTTCAGACTGTGTGTGAGGTAGTGGTGTTGGGTCCGTATCGAGCAGGGAATTGGCTGCGTATGTAGGTAGGTTTGTGCTCTGAGCGCTGAGGGTGAAGCACAAGTTTTGTTTTTCATTTTGCCTAGCATTGTGCCGAAACCAACAGTGAAAGGAAAGCACATTGCTCCTGTGAGTTATGAGAGACAAAGCTGAGCTGATCACAACTCCCTGTCTTGCTGTGGCATCCATTGCTCACTTCTTTGTTTCTATGCTTTGATGTGACCAAAAATGATGTGTATTACTTATGCATATTACATAGACACTAGACTAGGTGCATATGATTTTCTTGTTGGTTACCAGCAAATAGATTCCATGAATTAAAAATAATATGTGCATGAAAATGTACTCCGGAAGAAATTTGTTTGCACTCAGACATCAAACCCAGAAAGCAAGTTTCCCACCCTGGTCAGAAGCAATGGCTGTGCACAAACAAGGTCTAGTGTTTGCAGTATGGCACTGTTAAACATGTGTTCAAAGTTGCTAATGGTTATGATGTCATTAAAAAATATCTTGCATTGATTGGTTGAAAGACAGTTTTCAGAACAGAAAATGCTAACAAAGCAAATTTAGACAGTCAGCCTCCGGGACTCCAGAAGTCATCTCTTAAAATGGTCAGTTTTTCCCTCTATAGGGTAGCTCGAAAGCAGGTTTCTGGAGACACATCTGCCAAATTTGTAGGGACCAGAGGCCACTATTCAGTGTGCAGGCACGAGGTTTGGTGCTTTGTGGTCAGCATTTCTGCTGGTTGTGGTGTGGTATGCATTTGTGTGTTGTTTGTGTGCTTGATGGTATGAAAAGTGGCTAGTTTATTTTGTAATTGTAAGTATAATATCATGTTTGGTGGATATTTTTATTCAATCTTGTGTTAGTTTTTAGTGGTATTTTTGTTCCTTCTGCATGTTTGTTTCAGAGTACATGTGGAGCCCATTCTATCTAGTATGAATCCAAAGTGCAAAAATGTTTTAAGAGATGAAATCTCTTAAGAAGTGTCTTAATTCCCACCCTGCTCACTAGTGCAAAAATGGTTTCAGGGTGTGGGTTGTGACCCAGTCACATATAACATAATTAAACCTTGTTATCAGGATAATGCGGAGGGTATAAACCAGGGTGGAATTTTGGGCTTCTCTTAGAACATGGAGACCTGAGAACATTTTATTCTCCAGGATTGTGACTGCAAATGTTGAACTTTTTTATTCTCCCAATGAAATGTGCCAATAATGGATAAAATTTTGTTTCCAGGATCTCAGTCCAGCTCCAACAATGCAGTTGCAGTTTCCAGTCCATCATACAAATTAGAAGCCTGGACAACAGAACAGAAGTGCATGGCATAGCAGGCCATAAGGCATGAAATGCAGATTGCAGTCAATTGCCCAGGAAGCATATCATGTTATATCAGAATACTTACAAGTTTGTGGTGGTTGTTTGGATTGTATTTTGCATGTGTCAAACCTATTGCATGTTATGCATGTGTGCATGAATCCGCAAATATGCTTTGAATAAATACATTCAACTCTGGCTATACCTATACATTTGTTTTGCCTGGAAGAACTGATATTAAAGGTGCAAGGAAATGACATGAAGGAAATGTTGCTGCAAAATCCCACACATTTGTGGTGGAGCCCTTGGTTATATCAGATAGGTATGGATCGCAGAGATACAAACTATGTCCTGGCTCGGCTTGGGCCCCAATCAAGGCCGAACTCGTGGGGGGGTGCGTTATATGAATGGCCTTACAATAAATACTGACTAAATATGCTCGCCATGCACCTAGGCACATGAAAGTTATTGCTATGGTTGGGATTTGGAAGAAGCCAATTTTTTATTCTCCGACTCCATGGGCAGGAAGATGTTCTTTTTCTTGGAGGGCTCCGATACAATTTTTTTCTATTCTCCGACTCCAGGTCAGCGAACCACTTTTCCCATGCTGAAGACTTTTTTAGACACTATGTGGTTCTTCAGACCAGAGTTCACTGCACTAAATGTGCCAAAGCCTGCAGGTTGCAGCAGAGTGAACTCATTAAGGTATGTGAACAGTTTTCAGCATTAGCCAATCAAAGCCTCAGGGTCATGTCATCGTTGAAATTTAAAAGGAAGCATTTCCAGAGAAAATGAGTGATCACATCTTCTGAATAACATTCATAAACATGTTATTCCCCCAAAAAAAATCCTAAACACCTTTTAAGACAATTTACTGTTTTGAATTTCCATTTAATCACACCCAACAGGTGCCAGGTGACTGATTGATAAATTATGGCATAACATGAACTGCAAAAATGAGTGGTTTCATTTTCTGAGTCACATTAACTAACATGGCAGGCACCTAGCTATTTTGAAGGAAAGTTCCCAAAATCCTTAGCAGAATACTGATTGGCTTTGGCAAAATGATAAACAATTTATTTATCCAGAACTGAGGCCATAGTGTTCATCAGGGGCTCTCATTCTCTTCCTTTGACATAGTTTAGCCCAGTTGGGCCCGCACGGCGCTTAAGCTTCTACTAAACCATTATGATCTACAATTCACCACATTGTGTACGACCAGTTAAGCTGTCAACAACGCAGCTTAAGATTAAAACAAATACACGTAGCAACGGGAGAACCATGTACATACGTAGACTCCTCGGAGCGACGCCACAAAGCAAAAACGTTCAAACCCACAAAACCACCGGTCTTCTAAGCGGCAAATTCGATGGGCACGTGCAGGGGGGTCATCCCAACAGCGGCCAGAGCCAATTGAGCTTCCATATACGCTATATGACGTATATGATGCGTCACCCATTCACAGGTAATATTTGAATGCGATCGCATGCAGATGACCACGGGTGCATGTTTTCTGCAACATGTCAGAATAAGGAGCAGACTCCACTGCAAAGTATTAATATATTACTCCTAAGTTGCAACTGAAATCGCTTTTTTGAAATGGCAGCGATTTAAGCAGCAAAAACCAGTTAGGCAGCGTTTTAGACAGGGATTCCTGCCATATTTTGCATTTGCACGTTTATGGCTTGTGTGTGACATACATCGCGAACCCTGTTCCTGTGTACTTTAAGTGCAAGGTTAAGTGGTTCCACTGTTGAGTCCTTAGTTAATAGATCATGATCCATTTTATTCATGGATCATTATACTTACATGCATGAATCATGATGCTTAGATTCATGATGCATAGCTGATGCTACCTTTATTTATGTGAATACGTTTCCAGAGTTCTTGTCTGTTTTCCACATGAAAATTTTGAAGAAATTTGATCAACATTTGTATTTCGAGATACCAAACATTGACATTGATACCACACTGGAATGATTACGTGATACAGTGGCTATATACCACGTAGTAGCAAAGTTCTTATGTAATTTCAATGTGTTATCCGACTATGTGAGGATTCCCTTGTACTTCCCGGTGGATTGAGTTAGTGGTATATAGCATGGCAGATGTTTACCATGACATATTGCCAACCATGTTTAAAATTATCAGTTCTTCAGCTGGTAACAATGAAGAGCTGAAGAGTATGCTTTCTTTTAGGGATTTTGCATAGCTGGAGCTGGACAAATGTCACATGCCCCAATGAGATGTTCCTGGTTGTGGGCCAATAGACAGTTTTACAGAGGGGATTTGCTCTCCTGCCTAGTTGCTTAGGTCCTTCCAAGTTATTTTTTACTTCATCTGAAACATTCCCAAGATACGCTAAAAATAGTATGGCATACAACATTTAATACTAATAAAAATTGGTTTCAATCATTTTTTTCAATGTTTTATTGACAACAATTATTGTTTTGTGTTGGAAAGAATACAGTGTTAGACAGAGTGTCTGCCATAATTTTAATACATCGTTTTACATTCTAAAACCCACATCCCACTAAGCAAGTCAGTCATTGGTGCCCATTGAGCATCCCAGTCATGAATTGTAATGTGGATATTCATTATTTGTGTGGTGTGAGCATGTCTGTGGTATCAGGTATGGATGCATGAACTTGGTTGGTATTGATTCAAGCATACTTTTGTCGTCATGTTATCTACTGTTACTTAGAAAATTGACTTCTTATGATAGCTTTTGCTAATTTATCCGTAGCTCCAATTTGTCATTTGGCAATCATGTTTGTTGCCAGATACCATAGAGCTGGGTGCAGTCTTGGCAAAAATGTCATTGGTGTCCATTGAGCATCCCAGTCATGAGTTGCGATGTGGATATTCATTATTTGTGTGGTGTGAGCATGTTGGTAGCATCAGGTATGGGTGCATGAACTTGGTTGGTATTGATTAAAGCATACCTGTATCCTCATGTTATCTACTGTTGCTTAGAAAATTGGCTTATTATGATAGCCTTTGCTAATTTAACCATAGCTCCAATTTGCCATCTGACAATCATATGTTGGCTGCCAGATACCATAGGGCTAAGTGCAGTCTTGACAAAAACCAGAAAGCACATTGTTATTTGCTGATGGTTGTGGGTCTAATTCTACATATTTTAGCAGTGTTAATAGTACAAACTATTTTGTTCTTCAAACTTTAATTCATGTCGATCATTATGCCAGATTTCCTCACTCTACCTTGTTCCTGAGCCCATGTGACCTGAAAGCAAAGAGCCACTGTAAAACCACATATTTTATCATCATCACTAAGGTCCTCAATTTGAATAGCAAACCAGGCAATGGACAACAGGGGCATATGTGGTAGTTTGCATGGTTTTGAGTGTATTATCTGGTTGGGATGTTTGATGCCCACATGGTAGGCTACAATTCAAACAAATTACATCAATGGGAATAGCACAGTGATGACTGAAACCCACATTTTGGCCATTCTTCTAAAAGGAAAGAGCAATAATTCAGTGAGGTGATTGATCACAAAGTTGTGATCAACATTGTCACAGTTCTGTGACACAGGGAATACATTTTGCACTTGCAACACAATGATATGTGTAAAATGTTTCAGCTTGATGTTAATAGTTGTAATAATTTCAAAAGTAAACAAATAAAAAAAATGAATAAGAGCCTATCTGTATCTGTGATGTGATGATTTGTGATGCTACGATACAGATATTGTGCATTTCAACTGCTATACTATGACACCACAGTCAAAGTTGTCAAGGTGTGACCAAGTGTTGTCAGTATGCTGTTGAGACTGGCTGCTGCCTCATGTTAGTCAAGTGTATGGAGGGCATATTAATGTTGGATTTATATCATGGTATATAAGGCTTGTAGATTGGAGTTTTACTACATTAACTAGTTATTATGTTGTATCTAGTTATTATGCCTAAGTTTGCATTTCTGCATTATGTTCATCCATTTCCTTTATTGTGTAGTGGGCACTACATCAATTTCTTCTTTTTATGGGGGGGGGGGAGAAGGGTGGTTGCAATGCCACTTTGTCTGATGAATTGTGAGCCAAAATGTGCACTGGGTTCCAGTTGTTTCTCAATGTCTCGTGATATTACAATACTTAGAAAATGAGTTGAATTGAAAATATTTCCATTTTAACATCCAGCAAACCATTAAAACGACCCAAAAGGTGAACCCCAAATTACGTCATTTGTACCATTCAATCCGACACGCAGGAAGACATTTGGATGACAGGGGCCTGGGCACGTGCGCCAATCCGGGTCCTTCCAATATTGTTTGGCAACCCACGATGCCACACGGGCGGTTCGGAAGGTGGTCCAGCCATGGATTATGTACGCCTGGATTTGAAACCAACAGCTGTTCGCGTATCAGCCCACCTAGCGGCGGTAAGTAAAAACACAGAATCTCGGCATGTTTTAGGCCGTGCGCCTATGCGAATTCTGGGTACGCATTTCGTATTGAATTTTTGCTTCCAATTAATTCAGCCATCCCAGAAGGGTTGCATTAGTCTTTCATGATACATAATTGATCAGGGAACCTTATCGTTCTTTCCTCATTGATTCATTACGCTCCGTTCAGGAGTTGTCCTGGTGCGAAGTGAAGACATCTTTGAGATGGAGCGCACCTCGTCCAAAGAGTCGACACACCGATGTTTGTATCTTGGAGATCTCTATCTTGAACAATTATCTCTTATCTCCCTATCTTTATCTTTATCTTGAAATTATTGTACGGGGCAAAGTACATGAAAACAATGGACAGACCAAAATTAATTGGGGCCACATTTCATTGGCTCCCATGTTAGAAGCTGAATTAATTACGGTGGTTGGTCAAGCAAACATTGAGTGGCAGTCCCCCCAAAAGTATATAAAACAACACCCCTAAGTCGAACGACTGGCAAGTGGTGGCGAATCGGCGAGAGCTAGTGGGTCCCTGGGGGGTTTTTTTAGGTGTGTTTTTTTTGGGGGGGGGGGTGAGAGAAAGTCGCGCTCCTTATGACCCGAAGGATGCCTCTCTTGGAGGTTCCAGTGTGCCCCCTGCCTAGAAATACTCAGGGGAACGCGCTCCTCGGCCTGGGAACGGCAGTCCTCTGAGACCCCAACGCAAGCCTATAATTTTTCAGCGAAAGTTACTCCTCAGACAAAAACAAATGGTGCCCCTCTGGTAGATCGGAGTGTACCCCGTCCAAATGTTCCGGACCAAGAGCCGTTCCTCTGGAGAAATGACGCCTCCTTGGTAAAATCAAGAATCTGTTAGTGGTATGGTGTAGGGGAGGGGTTTGTACCTTCCATGGGTCTTCCGCTGAATTATCTGCGGATTGGTGAGTACGCTAAAGTGTGCTCTCCATTCAGTTGTGTAAACCACTGTACCTGAAAATATCAGCCACATATCTAGTGAGTAAGGAGGGTGGGGGCGAACACAGAACCGCCTATTTTTATGTTTAATGGTGAAACTGCCCCCTAAATGGTTGCTTCCCCCACCCGCAATAATTTCAACTTCTAGCATGGGAGCGCATTTAATGTGACTCCTCCATTCATTTTCGTCTACCTATTGCCTTCATGTACTTTGCCCCCTTTGATCGTTTTAAGAAATCAGTAGGTGTGCCGACCCTTTCGGCGAAATGGGCTCCCTCCCACAGACGCCTTAACTTCGCATTACGACAACTTCGGATCGGAGCGTGATAAATCAATAAGGAAAAAACGGTAAAGTTCCTTGATCAATTCTGTATCATGAAAGGCAGATGCAATCCTCCTGGAGTGGTTGAATCAATTGAAGAAAATGTCAATACGAAATGCGTACCCAGAAATCCCATAGGCGCACGGCCTAAAACTGTCCGGGTTTCCGTGCTTTTCTTGCCCTTCGCCAGGTGGCAGGTTGGTGCCGCTTATCGCACAGATGAAAGGTGCCGACGCCGAGTTTACAATCGAGGACGCCCCGTGTACTAATACTACGGATAATAATATATTATCCGTGTTTTAGTAATAGTAAGCATATTTAGCATGACCTGTGCCTCAATATCTGCTCTCTAGCCCTATGGGAAGCAATAAGGAGCTTACGGTATTTTGTATAGAAAGTGGAAAGTATCTGAGATCCAGGTTATCAAAATTGATTTTAAAGTTGTTGTGTATGTGTGTGAGTGTGTGTATATATATGTTTTAATGCCAGCATTAAAGTGCACTTTGATGGATATACCCTCCTTTCGAAATTCCAACTATGATGCTTTTGTTTACATCCGTGCTAATACATCGGAAAGGTACATCGGAATCTAGTAGGTTTCCTAGTTCTATCCCCCGGTGACGAAGAAGTAATGTGCGATATTTGTGGTAGAATTTACCAGGAATTTGGTATATCCGGTGACATCACGAAAACATTTCACGTACGTTTTAAAACCTGGATAAAATTCATCTGTGGCGCATCGAAGACATCAGAGTGTTGCGGTTAAACATACGGTGTTTCCGATTTTTGGCATGGGAAATTGAAACATGAGGCTGAGGAATATTGCTTGGATTCCTAGATTATTGAACATGCTCTAAAGATAGATGCAGAAGTTCCTCAATTCATAGAATTATAGAACCCTCAACCTGTTATCATTCCCAACCCTTAAAGATTGAATTGAAATTAAAACCATTCCTGGATTTGCCAGATATGAACCTGGGCTTACCGGTAAATGTATGCTTTAATGTGTTTTATGAATCCGTGGAATGTACCATTATAGGACAATGTTTATGAAGGTGACCAAGATGATGGAATCACTTATTTCCTATAGAAGTGGAAAGGGCACACTGAGCACACTGCCTCCATCCCTTTGGCTGCGCCTCTGACGGGTAGAGCTTGTCCGTAATAAGACTGGTCTCTGAGACGTGGCAGGAGTCATCCAATTTAGAGAAGACACCTGGTATATGCGAAAACGCCGACAATAGTGCAATTGGTGCTCAGGACGTAAGTGGAGGGCCACATGAGGGAGGAGCATGGGATATAAGACGTGGCCCCCATAACGCACAAGAAGACATTTAAACCGAGCAATGAGGCTCCAGAAAATGAGACGAGGTCCTCGAAGACGTGAGAAGGACCATAATTTGCGAGAGAATACTACTGGAAGATGAGACGTGATCACAATGCGCAAGAGGATTCTCTGAGACGGTTGGTAGGCACCCAGCTTAGAAGGGCAGGTCCCCGAATACTGGCAGGGATCCTCTCACCACCTAAGATAACAAGATCAGGTTCGCAAAAGACGAGCGACAGATAGGGTAGAAGAGGCCGCGAGATACGGCAGTAGGGCCGCAGGATGAAACAGATGCCACAGAGACGAGTATATAGCCACTCAGGTTTGGCGAGGAGGCTCCCGAGGTGTGGCAGGATGTCCCTAATTTGGAAGGACCTGCGCTGAGATAGGAAAGGAGGCCCTATAATTGAAGAGGAGACCCCAATACTGGTCTGGAAGGCCCCCACAGGACTTGAGAGAATGTCACTGAGATACCACTTAAAAGCCATCAAATTGAGAGGATGTCCGTAGGGTAGAAGAGGAGGTCAAAGGCGTGGTAAAGCTTCACTTTGGAAGAGGATGCCGAAGAATGGAATGGAGTCCCACCCCGGATGAAAGGAGGCCCCAAAGACGAGACAAGAGGGCAATAGGCTATGAACGATGGCTCCCGGATGCGACAAGCGGTCCACAACATGGATGAGAAAGCTCCTCCTAGGAAACAAAAAAGTCCTCTCCGGCAGAACAAAAGGCTCAAAAGGTTCCAAATTTACAAGCTGATGTCTTTAGGAAAGAAAGGTAGTTCATCACTACGTCATACAGATTGGACAAGAGACACAAGGGTAGAGGAAGTGGCCTCTCGGAGAGGAAATGAGACTCAGGAGGAGCCCCAAAGATGGGCAAGCTGCCCTGAAGATAGAAAAGGTCCCAATACAAGTAAGAAGGACCCATGCACTGAGCCGGGTTATAATACGAGGAGGGACAGGGACCGGGACACGAGGACCGGTTGGGGTGGGGCCAAGAGAACAACTGTCATCCAGTTTTGAATCCGTGCGGCGTTCACCCATAAGCAGCATTTTGCCCATCTACTGCATTTTGTCCACATACCATCGGTAGGAGGCCCCATCAGACGAAAAGGAGGTCCATTTAAAGCACTGAAGATCACAGATTGCCAACAAAGGCAATTTTCGGTGGGTAGGAGGCCGAGATGAGCAACAGGTCACAAATTCATAAAGTGGTATTCGGACTAAGTTTAGTTTCAAGTTTTGCCGTCTAGCTTGTGGGATTTCGTTGATGTGGCGGCCTTCTGATCAGATTTGTCCCACCAATTCAGGGGCAAGTCTTGGTTATGCCACCGAATGAGCTCATAGCTTGTGCATAGTTACTGAGCACAAGGCTGAATGGTGATGTGGTATGAATGATAGTAAGGCTAAATGATAAACGCAGATGTTGCGGGGAGATTGATTGATTCTCACAAATGTTTCACATTTATCCGTTATTTTGATCCGCTGCCAACACAGAGTCCCTTGCAGCGGAGAAGGTTTGCGGCACTCGATGGTTCTGCCATAGGGGAGGGGAGGAAGTTTGACACCCGTTCAATCCACTTTCCAAAATGAGTGAGATAATGTGTATCGTCACACACACACACACACACACACACACACACACACACACACACACACACACACACACACACACACACACACACACACACCCTTGCGGAGGTTGCCCATGAGCTTCGGAACATGGGTCCATCATCGCTTTCCTCATCATCCTCCATCCTTCATCATTCTCCATTCGGCATACGTGCCCAGTGCCCACGGCGTGGAAGGGCTGAAGTCTTCACACATTTCTGATTGCAAGCCAAAGCTGAAAACCTGGAGGAAGTCGAATGCGCTTCCTGACTCAACCACCGCGTGAGAGAGGCGGGGGAAGTTTCCCTTGTCATGAGGGGGTGGGAGGGGGTCACTCCCCTGACCTTTAAGGATGTTCATGCTCGGGAATACGCAACACATTTGAAGTGTGGTGTTCAGGAGACGGCTCCACACTGAATATCACTACCAATCAGAAACATATAATGTAAGCCAAAGCTAGTGTTTGTAGTTATCTCCACAAATATCTAAGAGGCTTTTCTTCAAGGTCCTTGCTTTGGGGATCCCTTGTATTTTATGATAATGTGAAAGAAGGCTGGTGGAGTATTGCATGTATTTGAGGGATGCTCGGCTTTTACTTGCACGATGCCCTAAAGAACTTACAGTGTGCTTTCTCAATTGGTTATATGTTAGCACTCACCGTGCCCAGGGTAGGGGCTCTCAAGGGACAGGAAAGGTACCCGTCTTGAAACGAGTAGTCTCCTATCTTCACATTTTATTTAAGGTCACGATTACTGACCTGAGGTCCTGATAGGGACATATTCGGCGATAACACTCAACGCCAACAAATAAAAGTACACAGTGAAGCCCGTTTTGACTGGTGTTACAGCAGTTGGCTCGGCAGTTATACAAGTCAACTAGGAAAGAGGTATGCCGTGATGTGCTTAGTTAACACATGTGTCAGCCATGTTCCAGGCTAGTTGTTCCATTATTTATTTGTGTTTATGGAAGTCCAGTATCGTGTTCAAAATAGGAAAAGCTGAGCTGAGATGAGACAGTATATTCGGGCCCTCGATGAAATGGATTCATGGCATCCACGTCAAATATACAAAGCTGGCTTTTGTACATCTACACATGAGCCGACATACTGGGTACAAAACAAACACTTTGTTCTTCGACACAGAACTGCGGTACCTACTACACATGGAACATGCGTCATACCTCCTGCAGTCATATCACACCATTAGTCTGCTGGGTAGTGGAACACTGGAACCAGCTGCCAGAAAACATCGTCAGTAGCAGAACATTGAACATCTTTAAAAACAGCATAGACAATCATTATAAGAATAGAGGGCTTGCTTTTCAGTATTACAGGGAGGGCTGATTGGCAGATTTGGTGGGCAACTGGTTCAGTGTACAGAGTGCAACCAAGAAGGGCCCTTGTGGCTCAGAGTTGCACTGATCTTTTAATGTCTTTATGTCTTAACACCTGAGTCGCATGCTCATGCAGTCACGGGAATCGGCCTAATCCACTCACGACACGAGCACTAAAATTGATGGCTGCAGTACAGTTTCCCACTGCAGGTTTTTATGGGCTGCAGTGCAATTTCCCCAGACACCGATGCAGTAACGAGCATGTGGACAGGTTATCGCTTCGATGAACACGTGGAAACATCCTGGATGAGCATGTGGTATGGTTAAAAAATAAAAATTCGGCACGATGTAGAGTAAAGAAGGGCAGGAATATTTCCCGAATTTCACATTCACACCACACCAAGATAGGGAACGACAGACGAAAAACCACAAGAATCTCCCGAACCGGAAGAGGCCTAACGAAGGCGACAAAGGTGCCTGAGGAGCTACAAATGAATATAACGTCGCCGCTGCTACTACCATATAATCTACTGTCATATTGTAGATGTCAAATACGTTGACACATTACGTTGGCTTCACGTAAATAGCACTCACCTTTGAATTCTGTCCAAAGCTTCTCTTGACTAGACCAAGCTGCGAACACCATCGCATCGCACACTACGCTGTAAAAATGACCTCGTTGCGCCCTCCAATCGGGTGCAGTGGTGGACAGCGTTACTTACGTTCATGAACCTGTATTTTGTCCTCGTCTGTGGCACACAACCTACCTACATTTATATGTTGTATTTGTATGGCAAAAGACCCAAAACCAAAAATAATATCGTGCAATCTTTCTCGTTGCATCTGGTTAATAATTTTATTAAATTTATTTGCACTCCTAGATGTCAAGTAGCAAGTGCCAAAGGACGTACTAATTCGTCCCTCAGCATGAATTCTGACGTAAATAAATCGTTCTGCTTGCTCACACTTTATCTGCATAGGACACACAAACACACCTGCTGGACGCACACGGTCACATATATGATGAAAACCAAGGATGTCGAGAAAACTCGTCAGGGGACTGGTAAGCATCTGACAATGCTGCAGACGAAGTTTTAAAACCAAGGACATCAAAGATGTCCTTGGTTGTCAGGTGTGCAAACAGAAAATGGTCTCGGTATAAACAAATTACACGTACACCTACACACGCATTCACACACACAACACACACACACACACACACACACACACACACACACACACACACACACACAAAACACACACACATATATATATATATATATATATATATATATATATATATATATATATATCGGCAAACATTGTTAGGTACGTGGGTAAAGGGTACCCGACCGCAAAAAGCTTCACAGCCGCCGTCGGGTGTTGGCACGGAATTCTGGACAGGTGGCTGCGCTGCGCGGGACGGCTGTTTGAGCCGGGATGAGACACCTGACGGCTGTGCGCTGCGCTGCTTCGCCGTGCCGTCATGCAGACTGTAACGACGTGGGTCCATCCACTATCACTGGCTGGGCCCACCATCCGCGACCACCGCGGCCACCGGATCATGGCTGCGCCATACGCCACACGATACGCCAGGTATTTGGTGACGCCGCTCCCGCCGGCGGACTGCTATCTAATCGGCGGCGCGATAGTGTTGCGCTGACGCAGCGGCTCGGGCAACAACGGCAGCCACAGCGCAGGATCTGCTGGCCCAGGGCGCGGCGTCGTGGTGTGGAGGCTCCTCCGGCGGCGGCTGCTGCTGTGCTCGGCTACACCTCCTCTGGCGGTGGCTGCTGCTGTGCTCGGCTACACCTCCTCCAGTGGCTGCTGCTGTGCTCGGCTACACCTCCTCCAGCGGCTGCTGCTGTGCTCGGCTACACCTCCTCCAGCGGCTGCTGCTGTGCTCGGCTACACTTCCTCCGGCGGTGGCTGCTGCTGTGCTCAGCTACACCTCCTCCAGCGGCTGCTGCTGTGCTCGGCTACACCTCCTCCGGCAGTGGCTGCTGCTGTGCTCGGCTATACCTCCTCTGGCGGTGGCTGCTGCTGTGCTCGGCTACACCTCCTCCAGTGGCTGCTGCTGTGCTCGGCTACACCTCCTCCAGCGGCTGCTGCTGTGCTCGGCTACACCTCCTCCGGCGGTGGCTGCTGCTGTGCTCGGCTACACCTCCTCCGGCGGTGGCTGCTGCTGTGCTCGGCTACACCTCCTCCGGCGGTGGCTGCTGCTGTGCTCGGCTACACCTCCTCCAGGTGGCTGCTGCTGTGCTCGGCTACACCTCCTCCGGCGGTGGCTGCTGCTGTGCTCGGCTACACCTCCTCCGGCAGTGGCTGCTGCTGTCAGCGTCCGGCTGACTGTTGTGCGACGGGATGCCAGTGACCTGACGAGCCGGACGAGCCCGACTTTGGAGACCTGTGCGACCGACTGACCAGGCTGCTCCGCTCGTGAAAGGCGGGTGCCTGCTGTGAGTCTGAGGCCCCCGGCTCGAGTCCCTTGCGCGGCCCGATCGCGGCGGACACGCGTCGGAGTCGACGCGACGTCGGTGTCGACAGTCGGCACCGGTCGCCGGTGCACACGAGACGCCGTCGGGCGACAGTCGACCGCGGCCGGCCTCCAGAAATAGCCGACCGGTGAGGCGCGCACGTGAACAGCCTGGATCGGCAGCGCCCGTCCGGGTCCGGCACGCCGGCGGCCGTCTGTGACACGTGACACCATTGTGACGATCGGACGTGATAGAGTGCTAGTGCCGGTCCCGTCGCCATCGACTAGGCGACGTCAGCTGCCAGAGAACCTTTGGCGGCCGGGAAGGAGAGCCGAGAAGTGCGGCCGGCCGGCCGTGGTGCGGGTCGCACGCCATGCACCGTGAACAGACGTCTGCCGAAGCAGCAGCCGGCGAGCAGGCACTCAAACTCACCACGCTGAACGCGCTGGCCGGCAAAATAGCGCCCCCGAGGGCCGCCACCGCAGCGCCGGCCGACGCCAAAAACAGGTGATCCCTCCACAGCAGCATGCCAGTCGCCGTGTTCGTATTCCGCTCTACTCCCAATCGTTTTCGGTTCTGCAGATATTGTCCTGTACGAATTTTGACAATCGGGCCCATTTTGACAACACTCGGACAACACATGTCATGTGTGGACATGTCTACGTCCTGGGAGTGTGTGCCCATGCCACCTCCTTGATAGTTTATGATTCTAACCGTTGGGAAAATGAAGATGCATTATACACCGCTTATGCAGTATGCACCACCAAAGCTCATATAGCCATGGAGATTTGGTTCACCAGCCTCGAAAAGTCCATGACACAAGTTAAATATCTGACATTGTCAATACTTCCTGGTTGTATTCGGTATTTCAGACAACCGTTCATAACAAAGTAGAATCATTCGTATTCAACATATAGTTATGCTACCATAGATAGTTACTACATTACAACAATGCACGGAGTATGGGTATGGTGGATAGTTTCACCATGAATGGTTGTACCGATCGCTTTCCCTCCAGAGTTAACACGTGAGGGAGCAAAATTTGAAAGACATTTTATAGTGCTACGACATGATATGCTTGTACATGCAATTAGGTATCTGCCTCGTGTTCCGGCCCGGAAGCCAAGAACTAAGTCCTCACATGTGTGTTCCCTTCTCTTTTAGGAACCTCTTCACAAACTTAAGCTCACCTTTTAAACCTTGTGCACAGCTTTGGCACCACAATATCGTGTTCCTTAGTACTGCCCAGAAGAATAATTTTGCAGGATGATTTTTACATCCTACCAAAATTGGAATGATATTGGCCTGATTTAATCCATCTGAGCGTATCTCCTCTATTTCCTTTTTCACTACCAAGTATTCTACCTTTAGGTATGGTGAGGGGGATATTATTTGAAATCGTCTAGTAACATAAGTTCTCTCCCTATCATATTTATTTTTTTCTCGAGATATCTAGTTATCCCGTAATACGTGAAGTCTCCACTCAAGCACACACACGGCTTACTTCCAAATACTTGGTTGGTCAGTTCCTAGACCATCCTAAACCAAACTACGCCAAACAAAATCCAAACCGAGCACTTCTAACTACTATCTGGCTAGGTGACAAATCACCAAACCTGCCGCCGAGTAATCAGCAAAGCAGTATGCAGAGCCCAACGGCACACATATCCCACCCCCGCCCCACACTGCATGATCTTAAGCAGTCCCATGCCATAGAATGGCGCCGACACTTCCACTTGTCGCCGGCGTTCTGGTTGTTTCCGCACTGCTATGTGAGGCACGCTGCCCAATGCCCGCTCCACTGGTCCAAGAGTGGGAGGGGTGAATGTCGCAGCCGGCCTTCTGTCTCTTAGGGTGCCTCCTCTGCCGTCCCGAGTACTCTTGAAGTCCCCGAAGAGGTTTTTTTTTTCAGTGAAAGGGGTGCCACATCTCTATCGGTGAGGGGGCGGGGTACATGTCCCCAGTTCCTCCACACCCGGGATCCGCCACCACTCCAGCAGAACATTGGAAAATAAGTATTAACTGATTTGCTAATGGTGAAGTAAGACTGAACCATGTCATAAATATGGAGCAACTCCTGATCTATCTTTTGGGCCGGAACCTAACCCCATTAATCTGCTTCAAGAGATATTCCGACAGGTTTTTTTTTCTCGAATTAGGACCGATAGTTCCAATTCCAAACATTCCCGAAACCCAGGGAACGATTCAGGTTTATATTATGTTGGCATGTGAATCATTTTCGCTCCTTAGAAGGTCTATACTTGCTCAAGTACTTCAACCATGCCTTTGTTTCCCTCTTTCATTGTGTCAAATCGAAGCTAAACTCAGCTATGCGGCAAAGACACCTGTTTGCTGCTGTTCGGGTAATTCGACTGATTTACATGACAATGAGGTAAACCAGACTGATGGTGTATCGAAATGTAATCGAAATATATAACGCACCATGATGGTGTATCGAAATACAAGGACCTGACCATAATCGACCGTCGCATATGTGCGAACGGTAACAACAGGCAAAACAGGCCGTGGTATGAGCTGGTAGAGGTGCTGCGATATACGTATCAGCGGCCAATAATGGAAGGTCAGTATTTTGTTCCATCGTATTCATTGTTTTACCACCGGGAGGGTATTGAATCTGGTTCCTATCATTCTTTCTTAGAGCAACACCAATTCAAGGACATGCCTCCTGCATATCTTGGACATTGTCCTCAGTACATCTTGCGTGATACTTTCTGAGATATAAATATATACTGTAGCTGCAGCTTGAGCGCCGTGCGAGAGTATTTGGGAAGGATTTTTTAGTATGCAGGTTTGACCCAATGAATTTATGTTCTTGGCTTTGGATCTAGTAATAAAATGAAGCTATACCTTACACAGCCCAACTGCCGGTTCAGCCTCTTTGAAAAATGTTCGTGAGTCGATAGACAACATCCCGAAAATGGGAATCGACAAATATCATTGATGTTGCGTAGAAAATGCAGAAATGATAGTTAACCCGTCCCGTCTCGGGGGGGGGGGGTCTTCAACCGCCCCCTCAGGCTTTTCGCGGATAGCGGACGAACGGCGCGCGGTAGTGCGCACAAATTTGGCATATCTTTTCCCACATCAATTTGACATGCTGATTCAAAACGTTTAGGTCAGGTCATTTAGTATCAACGAGTTAGTCAAGGTCAAGTGAGGTCACCTCCAAAAAAGTTCAACCAGTCGTCACGCTTTAACGGATGCAGATATTGTAATGAAACTTTCAGCGTTTGCTTATCTTTACGGATGCAATAAAACGAACCAGTATAATTTTTCAATTTTTTGTTCGTTTTTGACCACATAACTTTTGCATATTTGCCAAATTGCAGTTCAAATACAGGATTCTGGCTAAAGTAAGCATGTTTTATTAGGGCAAGTTGACTTCCAACAACGTTTCTCGGTCTGCTCTACCAATTGGAAAAGGAAAATTAATGAAAACTTGAAAACTCAAAACTGTGAAATTTCAAAAAATATTTTATTATTTTTTTGGGTGCAAAGAAAATATAGCCCTGGTCGACTTCTTTGCCTTTTCTCATTCTAAATAAATTTTGTTTTTCATGTATCCCCAAAATGAACTCCCCAGAGTCAAAAACATAATGCAAGTCGTGAAAAGTCGTGAAAATATAGCCCCTTGATGACGTCACATTTGGGGGCAAATTGTTTTGGAGGGTGAACCCGGACCCTACTCGTCGAGCGCTTTCCGATGGCACCTCTTTCGTTTTCGTGCGATGCTTAGTTTGGATTTTAGAGGGGATCTTCAACCCCCCCCCCTCCTCGACACGGGGTGTGAGGATTTGACCGGAAAGACGGCGCGGGTTAACAACTGGCTCGGACACACAACTTAAGGAATAGCTTTTAGTGGCGCCGTAAAGACACTGGAATGCTGCACCCTCCCATAACCAGGATATTTATCCCGAATGTCATTCCGTTAGGTGCAAAGAAGCGATTTCAAATGGTAATGCCTTACATCCATTTGGTCGGCCGCTATTGAGGGCGCCATACTTTCCGGGTGTTTAGGTCATCGGAGAGGTGCCGGCAGACCTCCAATGCTTGGCCGGCAGTGGAACCGGACCCCCCCCCCCCACCATCGTCAACCGGACGGTCAGGCGTGCCTCATGCTTCTTTCGCGTGTCTACCGCCGGCCATTAATCTTTCTGCTGGTGCCCCATCTCATTAACCCGTCCGTCTCGGGGAGGGCGTCTTCAACCGCCCCTCACAGGTGTTCCGAGGATAGTTAACGAACGGCACTCGGTAGCGCGCCAAAATTTGGCATGCCTTTTTCCACATCAATTTGGCATGTTTTTTTCAAAATTTTGAAACCAGGTCGTGTATGGTCAACGAGTTAGTCAAGGTCAAGTGAGGTCACCTCCCAAAAGATTCAACCAGTCGTCACGCTTTAACGGATACAGATATTTTAATGAAACTTTCAGTGTTTGCTTATCGTTAGGGATGCAACAAAACGTACGAGATAAATGTTTCATTTTTTCCGTTTTTGACTACTTATTAATTTTGCATATTTGCCTATTAGGTTTCAAATAGAAGATTCTGGCTAACGTAAGCATTTTTTATTAGAGCAAGTTGACTTCCAACAACTTTTATCGGTCTGCTCTACCCATTAGAAAATGAAAATGAAATAAAACTTGAAAACTCAAAATTTTGAAATTTCAAATAAATATATTTTTTTATTGCTCGGCCGATTTTCATTTTTCTTGCTTTAAGCAATGCGCCGGTCAATTCTAAGCAGGTACGCAAAAAAGATTGGCGTGCATCGTCCGGTACAATATGGAGTTATGTACGAAAAATCGGAGAGATGGGCGAATTTCGCCAACTTGACCTGACTTGACCTCGGTGACTTGACATGACTTTGAAACAACGTAGTAAAATCACTCCTTTCTTTGCGAAGCCGATTGTGCCGAGCCACCCAACGGAGCAGTCGGGTTGGGAGCCCGGTTCTGGTAACTGGAGCAGGTAATGACCTTATAAAGTGCTCCTATATAGGTGACCTGAGGTCAAATGGTGGATCTAACATCTGTATTGCATCATTAGTAATGTTGAAAACAAATGTGTCCATCCACCATGCGAATTTCGTTGCTCTAGCCTTAATGGGGGAGCCGAGATCGTAGGGGGGCGGAATCCGCCCCCCTCCATTGCGCGTAATTTTCAGAGGCCCTCCAGGGCGCGTGTTAACAGATAAAGATAGTTTAATGAAACTTTCAACGTTTGCCTATCTTTTGGGACTAAACAAAACGCACCACATACTTTTCCCATTTTGTATAACTTATTAGTTTTGCATATTGCGCTATTAGAGTTAAAATCGAAGATTCTGGCTAAAGCAAGCATTTTTTATGGGAATAAGTTGAGGTCGAACAACATTCACCCACTTTTGAAACATTTAAACTTACCAAAAAGCATCATGAACGCATATGAATGTGGGAAAAACTCCCTACAATATGTAACACTAAGTAAAATATACACATATGACATTGCAGCACTTACATTTTAAAGTCATGCACACTTGGACATGACCTAATAATGCAACTCCTTGAGGATTTAATGTAATGTAAAATACATATGGATATTCATACCTTATATTATGTTAGCAAAAGTCTATAAACCAGAGGATGTGCCAGCCAGTACTAAAATACATGCATGCTAGAGTTTCACTATGGTTCTTTGACTTTTGCTGTATTTAATATATATTTCATTAATATTGCCTACAGTATACACATATAATGCTTTAATTCAGTAACGAACACACACAATGTAAGACATGCAATTCGCAAGCGCAAGTTCCTTGCCTTGATATCACATAGCGATTTATTATCCATTGTCTTTGTACTAGCTGCCATACACTTCAACATCGATATGTATTTTGATTATTGAAGCATACAAATTACTGCCAGATACACCCATTGTGTGACTGTAGTGTGGGATAGGACGTAGAAGTTTTCACATTTCAATGGATTTTCACAGTTTAACAGGTGATTCATATAACATCCAAAATTGTGCTGGGGTCCGGATAAGTATAATGTCCCGTGAACTAGCACCAAGCTCCCAAAATATCACGTTTGGGACAGAATATTTATGTCGGTAGTCGCATAAATTCTGGTCAGGGTATGAAAAATGCCCTTGGGTTTCCCAAAAATTGACGTTGTCTCCAAATAAGCGTATCATGGCCAGAAAATCGCATCGGAACCCGACAACAATCAAGCACGAGTCCTGCAAAATAAAAATATTCCGAAAAATACGTTTCCGAGCAAGGGAAATCGCCCTTAGCCCAAGCATACCACCAAAGGCCTTAAGAAATAACATACGGTACCGAAAAACGTACTAGAACTCGACAAATCGCGACGGGCTATAGAAATATCGCCGAAGGCCCGAAAAAATCAGGTCGTGGCTCGGACTTCACATAATTCAGAATAAGTAACCAAAAATTGTGTCGAGATCAGAAAACTGGCGTCTGATTCACCGGAAACCACGCGTCTGGGCCCGAAGGGTCACGACAGGACCCTGCGAAATTATACCGGAGTCCGTAATATCGTGGTGGAATCCCACAAATAAGAGCGAGGAGCCCAAAATATACACAGCGAGACCCTGAGTGTGCAGCTGGAAGACGAAAAGGCACCGGTTCCTTCAAAGCATACCCAGTGTGGTAAAAAAGCGATAGTGCCCTCAAACATGTCTCGTAGCTCTAAATACACAACTGGAACTAAAATATCAACAAAAACACTACGGACCCTTACAGCACAGCCGGGTTTTAAACCGCATGGGTCCTCTAAAACAGGCTAGGGCCCTAAAAATCAACATAGTCCTAGAAAATAAACAAAAAGACCGCGCATGAAATAAGCACTTCGGTGTCTGCGAAAACGCATCTATGTCTTTAAAAAATATCGTTGGTGCGCACAAAAGCAACACAACTCTTACAAAAAGAGTCGAGGTCGAAAAAATGTGCCGGGCCCCTACCAAAATTTGTCTGGAGCCCTAAACACATCCGAAGACAAAAACAAACCGGAAGGTCCAAAAAGAACATCTAACTAGAGACTCAGTTCGGTTGCTAATCTGGGAGCGTAATTAATCGGAAATGAGGTGCATCAAAGCTTATCGGTTATCCGGGTTTCTTAGCCACCAGAAAACGTGGGAAAAAGTAATCGAATTGAATTCAGGATGTAATCATGTGGCTCTTAAGTCTGAACACGTTCCGACTTTATAAGGTGCAGTGTGTTGTCACCTGTCGACTGTTTAACACTCAATTGTTGGTCCCCAAAATAAGTGCTTGCATTCCGTTTCAGCCGGGTGACATGTGATGTAGTTGCAGCGTTTCGTTTCAAGTGGCTGATATTCTAAAGTGCACGATATGTACTACAGATATGTTTGAGGTGACTGACCATCTATGTTGGAGTTTGGTCCTGGGGGCGAACATAATGACATGTATTTTTATATATTGCGTTTTTTTCCCCCCAGTCTGTCAGGATGCCAATCATGGTCCACCACACATCGGACCAAGGAATCTTCAACCAGCGATCACCCGTCTTTCCATTTTCCCATCGTCTCCAGCATCAATCATGAGACTTCTTTTGCCATGGAACACCAAGTAACCTTTGTTCTTGCTTATTTTTTCTCGTCAACATTGGTCGACATTTGCAACGGGGACATATTAGAGACGTATAATTCTACATCATGGAAACTAGGGAACACCACCTAAACATTAGTTAGATTGGGTTAATAATAATGATATTCAGTACATAATAATGAGCTTGCACCCCCTCCCTCCCCCACATACATATAGCGGAATTTGAAGAAGTTCTGTTTGAAAAGAAACACTGCAAACAATAGGTTTATATTCCTGGTGCGTTTTCATTCGAGCCAGGAATATAAACCCATTATTACAAAATAATCCATCAGTCATGAAAAGAGTTCCATGTCCAGGAAGAACTGTGAATTTCAAAGTACTTATACTGAGATGATAGTTCTTTTGCAGTGTCACATGTTGCTGTTAGTCATGAGGCGTGTCCATGAAATTTCTGGTTATCTATCCAAAAGTGTTCAACCATGGTGCTTTTAGAAATTCCTGGGTGCGTCCCTGTTGTTGACCCTGGCCCAACCACTTTTTGAGACGTTCCTGCGCCTTTGATGAAGCCTCAAACACATGGGCTACCGCCAATGATCCACAAGTGCGGTTGCGGCGCTCTGGTACGAAGGAACACCGGCTTCATTGGTGTTCCTGATAGCTTCGATATGTGGGCCGGCCATGTTCAATGGCCGTATTTGCCAGCTAACTCATGCAACGCGCACTGGATGTCGACAAGTCGTTTTGCAAATCCATTTTTGTAATGAAAAGAGAAGGGAGTAATCGAGTGGGAATTACACGCCAAGGCGGAGGATCACCGTAGCGGCAATGTCAGTTGGATAGTACACCCGCAGCATCATTTAGGGGAGGGAGGGGCGATGGGGCGGGGTGTCGCGCCGGCTCGACTCCGGGGGCGCGGCTGCGGACTGCCATGGACTTGGTCAGCAGCTGGGAGACGTCGTGTTTCACTGTCAGTGACACAGGCAAACAGCGCCGCATTTATCGGCGGGTCGGCCGCAGGCTTCAGGCAGCGGCACGGCACACTGGCGCAGCAATGTGTCACGATGTGGCGTGGTCGTCATCTGGGCGACTCATTTCCCGACCAGCGCCACGCACGCTGCTGGACGGTGGCGCGCGCGTGCCAGACGGGAATTGCCGTCGTTTTTGCCGCTACTCGTTTCGCGTGCTCGCCAGCTCGGCCGTGGGGATTGAGGTAATTCGTTGGCTCGTTATCGACAGCACGCACATGTGCGGTGAATTGTTCGTCGTCAACGACTGCTATTGGCATGGCTTGCCGTACTTAGTGCATTCCACCTCAGCATCACATCGGCTCACCAGTGCAGTTTGGACAAGTAAAGGTGTATGTCAGCTAAAACTCGGCAGTCCCTGTGGTACTTGCAATCACAACAGTCGCAGGTGGTTTTTGTTTTGACCCTTGTATCTTTATAACCTATACACAGACTACGCAAATTAAAAGGGCATTGGATTTCCCATAAATTTAATCGAGATAAAATAATGTGGGGATACCTGGAGGTCACTGATGAGGTCACAGGCTACGTAAAGTATAAAAAACTTTCACTTTAGGACATGATAGTGATACAAAATATCAGCTCTGCTTGAATGCACACCATATATACCTAAAAGTCCACACGAAAACACTTTCTGGCCTCGAGTCAAGTAGGGTTACCTCGGTGGAAAAGGTCAATTCGCCGTTTTCTTTAGCATGCAATGCAATTCATTTTCCAGCACACATTTTCGCGGGAATATTAAAAAACTGACATAAATATTCACATATGCTACAGAGGTTTCCATATCAACATAATCTGGTATGACGGCTATGCAGCTGGGGAGGGGGAGGGACTTTACCTGACCAGCGCAATTGATCCACCCTGAAGCCCAAATGTCTAGCTGATGCCTATGACGTCGCAGGTAATGCCAAGTGGAAATGTTTGACTGGTTCCAAGAGTGCATTTTTTTCTGTAAACATGGCCATCAGAATAATAAAAACTTAGATGTTGGTCGATGCATGCATTAAATACCAATAAGTATGTCATCTGAACATGTTATCTTTGGGTCAAGTAATGTCATCTAAGAAGAAGATGTCACGTTGCTGTTTTGGTTCAGTGTATAATGCTTAACATGTTTCAGACTACAGTATGGGCACCAATGTAAGCATTCATTAGTCTGAACTCTGAATGTATCTCATAACAACAAGCAAGCGTTTGAGAGGTAAAAACAAAGCCTAAGAACGACTTTAAGACGTCATTAGAATACGACCTAAGATGATAGTAAGGCCCATTTTGTGCACAAAATATCATAGGTGTTCGTTTGAAGATACTGAAAGTCTCAAGCTGCTATCTCAATTGGTTTGGCTACTATTTCAAGGGGAACCCCCAGTGACTATTGGTGTTAGACGCGAAAACGTTTTCCGTCACATAGTTGATCAATGGAATAGTCTGCCTACTAATGCAATGAGCAGTCCCTGATTGGATACGTAAGTGGAACACTGTATATGGTACTGATTGGGGTGCGACAGTGCCTTTTCCTGATATCCCTCCTGCATAGCTTAGACCAAGATGGACCGCTGTGGCTTTTATTATGCCTGAACACTCGATGATTCTATTAATGTATGACACTAAAATCAGCACTGATATCATTTGATAACGAGGGTGAAGCTGCAGCCCTGCATTTTTCACGACGAGACTCAGCCAGGACCCACTGATGTCTTCGCTGTGTATCTTGTGTGCCCAGCCAAGACCCACTGATTCCGCTGTGTATCATGTCGGGTCTCCGAAAGAAACCAGGCCGAAATTTCGTCATTAAAAATATGAAGAGGTCGCGTCAAGCGCAGAAAACTGCTTCGGATTCCCAGCACCACACTGGGAAAAATTATGGCCGGACCGCAAAAGTCGTGCTGGGCCCCATAAATGTGGATCAGAGGTCCCTACTAAACACAGCAGGACCCTAACAGTGTAGTGGGAGGCCACAAAGGCATTGAACCCTCCAAAGCACACTGAGCCTTGCAGAAAGCGCCATGGCGTTCAAACATGTGTCGCATCCATAAATAGCACTGGGAGCTCTAAAAAAAGCACACCGATGGCCATCAAAGCACACCGGGCCCAAGCGGCATCGTCAGGGCCTCAAAAACAGGCTGGGTCTCGCAAGAAGCGGCATGGTCCTAAAAAGAGCAGCAAGGCTGGGCACTAAACAAACACATCGGCGTATTTAAAAACGCGCCGATACCTAACGAAATGCATCGGCGCACAACAAAGCAACAAATATCTTACAAAAACCTTTAACAATGCGCTTGGTCCCTGACAAAAATTGGCTGGGGCCCTGAAGCACATATGTAGACGAATAAAAACCCAATGGGTAAAAAATAACGCCGAGGCAAGGACTTGGTTCGGTAGCCAATCTGAGAGCATGTCTAACAAAGGAGATTAAGGGCATGAAACCTCAGCGGACATCCGGATCTCATAACCGCCAGAAAATATTGGAAAAATAGAACTAATCATCGAATTGAATAAATATAATTTTCACAGCCAACCGCCATACGGAACATTCCATCACGTCAAATATGGAGGAAAACTAGCATATGGTAGCAATTAGTAAAACATAAGCCTAGCAAAAACCGTAGAATCCCCCGAAGTGTGGCGAATGCCCCGAGTGCGTTAGGTGGGTGTTGTGTACGAGCGTGGGCGTTTTGGCTGCCGGGCGTGATTGATTGGAATGCCTGCGATTGGAATTCAAGTTTACAGTTTTAAGTGATTCGTACCAGTGTAATTTATCAGTCTGAGGTGAAACAAGAGATACCAAAGAAAAACCCTCGAACAGGATGGGGGGGGGGGGTGTGAGAGTTGACATCTGCTAACTGAGAAACGACGGTGATAGACTGGATCCCTCCACAGAAAAATTGAATTAGTCGCAACTTGTTTGATTTGGAAGCAGGGCCTTTTGAAAAGAGTGGGCCAAATCCTGCGTCTTTAAACCAAAAATAGGATTGTAGGGCAAATGTACGTAAGGACGAATATACGTATGGGAGATGTACGTAAAGAACTGTACGTAAGCAAATGTACGTAAGCGCAGATCCACGTATGGCAATTGTACATAAGTGCAGGTTACGTACGCATGCTATACGTATATTTGTGCCTACATACATTCGCCTGGGTACTTTTGTCATATGCACATTTGCTCTTAAGTGTACCTGCCATCAGTACATTTGCTATACATACTTTTGCGCTTTAGTATATCTGAGCTTACGCACATCTGTCCTACCTACTTTTGCGCGTGCGTCCATATCTGCATACAT
Organism: Imbricaverruca yamaguchii; assembly: GCA_034440575.1. NCBI lineage: Eukaryota > Metazoa > Arthropoda > Thecostraca > Neoverrucidae > Imbricaverruca > Imbricaverruca yamaguchii. Next base: position 255,502 of record JAOTOL010001600.1, on the reverse strand, counting down.
ACATTTTCGCTGACATGTTTTTGCGCTTACGCACATTTGCAACAACGTACATTTGCGCATACGTATATTTGCGCTTACATACATTTGCGTTTACGTACTTTTGCGCCGACTTAAATTTGCGCATACCTACGTTTGCGCTTACGTACTTTTGTGCTTACGCACATTTCCAATCACGTACTTTTGCGCTTATGTACTTTTGCGCTTTACGTACATTTGCACATACGTACATTTACAATACGTACATTTGCGCTTACGTACATTAGCCATACATGCATTTCCACTTACGTACAATTTCCATACGTACATCTGCGTTTATGTACATTTGGCTACGTACATTTGCTTACGTACATCTGCCAGAAGTACATTTGCTTTACATCCGGATACCAAAAACAGTAGTAGTTCGGGCGCCCTTCAAACCCGTTTTGCTCCTCCCATGGCACAAAACCTAGGTACGCCACTGGCGGTGGGTGGGGTATGTTTTGGGCTGCGCCGAAACTTGCACCCTCTCCACGCCCCCCCCCCACACCTCCACAGCCAGCACGCCCCCCCCCCACACCTCCACAGCCAGCACGCCCCCCCCCACACCTCCACAGCCAGTGGGCTAGATCCGCCTGCGACACCATGCTGCATTGACAAGGTAAAATGCCACCTAGTGAACATGCCTTAGAGGAGGCATTGCACTAAAACATTTATGTTAACTAGCAGGCATATGCAATGTTCTTATATATCGGACATGTGGATAAAATTGTAGGCATTAACCTTATCCATCAGTACATACAAAATATATAAAATATGTGGTATTATTTGCTATGTTAAAACTTGGCATGCACTGTGAGGAAGACTAATACCACACTGGAGGCTGAGCAAGTCACCCAGTGTGAAACCCATCAAGCCACTGATGCCGCGAACGCCGACACAGCTCATCTGCTTCCTCTACTGCTACTGCTGAGTGGACTGAAGATGCACGGTCTCGACGTCACGACCTTGGCCGGTCAGTGACCGGCAGGAGCGCGGAAGCTCGGCAGTTGGCGAACGCAAAAACGCACAAGACCTGCCAAAATGGCCGTCTGATCCATTTCATAAAAGTGATCAGAGCGACACCAGGCGTCATTTGGGGGAATGAATAGCCAACCTTGTGACAGATCCACGTTCCTGAAGCAGTCTGATGTCACCGCTAACCTACTCGTCACGCACACGCAAGCGCGCGCACGCATCTATGTGCCTGCATATGACATCTTTTATATATGTACACATATATTATGTATACATGTGTACATATATATATATATAGAGAGAGAGAAAGAGAGAGAGAGAGAGAGAGAGAGAGAGAGAGAGAGAGAGAGAGAGAGAGAGAGAGAGAGGAGAGAGAGAGAGAGGGGGAGGGAGAGAAAAGAGAGAGAGAGAGAGCGAGAGCAAGAGAGAGAGAGAAGGAGAGAAAGAGAGATTCAAATTAATACTGTTCCTATCATTCAAAGATATAAATGTCATACCACAAGGTGCACCCATTATGATCTTTAGCGAACGCAGCATGGCCAAAAATGTTGAAATGAGATGCAATATACATTCGGGGCTACATTTGTTTGACAACTATATTCTCCCTGTATCTTTAACGTGCATAGTTCGAAAGCTGCTTCTAATGCCCTATTTTGACCCGACCTTTTACTGTCGGTGCCTTTTTCATGCTTTCTCTGTCTTACTCTTGAGTGATGAGTGGTACAAAGTCAAAGAGTGATGCTAAATGGTACAAAGTCATCATGGCAAAACGTTCTTAGTGGAGTCCCCCAGGGGTCAGTACTGGGGCAACTACTGACGTATGCACAGCTTTACTGTGCATACTGACGTATGCACAGTAAAGCTTCCTGATCACTTCCTCACTTCTGTATGATACATTCCTATTTATTGCCCCGAGCATTCTCAGTGCCTTCTTCCTGGCTTCCTTGGTCTGTTCTGATGCCCCCAGTTTTGTGTTTAGAATAACACCTAAATCCTTCTCCTGTTGAGTCACTGATAGCACTTGGCCACCCATCAAGTATGGAGCCTTCATATGCTGCTTATATACATGCATGATTTTTGCACTTATCAAAATTAAACTTCATTTGCCATTCTTCGGACCACTTCACAAGTTCGTCTAAGTCTTTTTGCAGCGAGATATGCTCATCTTGACCTGTTATTGCCCTAAAGACCTTCAAATCATCCGCAAATTTCAAAACTTTAATGCTTAGGCCACTTTCAATGTTATTTACAAATATAATGAACAGTAGTTGCCCCAGTACTGACCCCTGGGGGACTCCACTAAGAACATTTTGCCATGATGACTTTGTACCATTTAGCATCACTCTTTGATGTCTATCTGAAAGCCACAACCCTATCCATTTTAAGATGCTACCTGCAGTACCATGGGACTGAAGCTGTATCATTAACCGTTTATGGGGTACCTTGTCAAAGGCCTTACTAAAGTAAAGATATGCTACAGCAACCTGATTTGCCTGATCAAATTGTTCTGTGGCGAAGTTCAAAAAGTCCAAGAGGTTTGTGAGACACAATCGTCCTTTTCTAAACCCATGTTGAGTATCTTGAATCAATCTGTTACCTTCCAGATAACTAACTATTCTATTCTTGATAATTGATTCGAGTACCTTGCAGACTAGGGATGTGAGACTTACTGGCCTATAGTTTTCAACTTTTCCTCTTTCTCCTTTCTTGAAAATAGGAACTACATTTGCCCTTTTCCAATCGGTTGGAATTTCATTTGTGAAACTGATCCACAAAATATTATACTAAGTGGAAATGTCAGTTCCTTTTCAGTTTCCCGCAACACCCTAGCATAAATTTCATCAGGTCCTGCTGCCTTGTTTGGCTTTATTTTCCTGATATGATTGTAAACAACAGCACTATCAATAAAATCAACATAATTTGTCAGATCCCATGTCACTGAACTATGGTGTACGGTCGGCAGATTGGTCATATCTTCCAATGTAAACACTGATTTGAACTGCTTGCTCAGCTCTTCAACCATCTCACTATCCTCACCCAATGCAGTCCCGTTTACTTCCAGTGGACCAATTGTGCTAGAAACTTTACTCAGCTTGTAGAAACTAAAGAACTTTTTACTGTCCCCATTACAGTTTCTAGCTAAATCCAGTTCTTTTGCTCGCTTTGCTGCTCTGGTTTTTTGCTTCAGTGTCTCTAGCTTTTCGATACGCCTTTAGATTAACGACATTTGAGGCTTTTTTAAAGACTCTAAATGCAGTTTTCTTAGCCTTAATTGCTTTTATCAAGTCTGGTGTAAGCCATGCTGGCTTTCCTACCCTTCTTTTGCGTCTTTGCTTTTGGGGGACATGTCTAATCTGAGTTTTCTTTAAGTAAGATTTGAACTTTTCCCACATTTAAATTGGAGAATTCTTCTTCCATCTGATGGCACTTAAAGCCGCTCTCATGCAGTCAAAGTCTGCTCTGTTGAAATTTGGAACCTTTTCCAAATTATCCTTGATAATTTCCCCTACATGTACCTTGAATCTAACTATGTTATGGTCACTTTTTCCCAGACAAGGTGGATATGCCTGTCGATCCGGCAAGGGTTCCTTGTGACAGATCCGCTTCCCTACTGCGGTCTGATGTGGCTATTAACAGACAACTTTGTGACAGATCACTTGATCTGACAAGGCTCGATGTGACCGTAAAGAGCCAGTGACAGTTACACTGGTCTGACGTGGTCTGATGTGACCATTAACAGCCAGTCTAGTGACAGTTCCACTGGTCTGACGCGGTCTGATGTGGCCATTAACAGCCAGTCTAGTGACAGTTCCACTGGTCTGACGCGGTCTGATGTGGCCATTAACAGCCAGTCTAGTGACAGTTCCACTGGTCTGACGCGGTCTGATGTGACCATTAACAGCCAGTCTAGTGACAGTTCCACTGGTCTGACGCGGTCTGATGTGACCATTAACAGCCAGTCTAGTGACAGTTCCGCTGGTCTGACGCGGTCTGATGTGACCATTAACAGATGGCTTTGTGACAGTTAGACCCACTTGGTGCGGTTTGATGTGTCTAGTAATTGCCGGCCTTGTGACAGTTCCACTCACTCGATTAAGCTTGATGCGACTCCGCAGAGCTATGTGAAACAGCCAGCAACTCAATATTTCTTCTCCACGTGACATGTTGAAATAAACAAACGAGAAACAGGTGTGCGGTCAAAGTCAGTGACAAATGACAACGACTAGGAATGCGGTGTTAGGCTAAATTAATAACGATGACCAAGTAAATTGGATTTGGACTATGTGCAAGAAAACGTATTTGAGCATGAGGTCAGCCGATGGCTTCCCGTATAAAGCAGGCACTGCATATGGCGAGTTATATCATGAGTAGAATAGCACAATAAGTTTGACAACCACAGCACACGCCAGGCGGTCAGGCGTTCAGCAGAGGTGCACAAAACGTCAAGAATGTCACCCACAAGCATTGAAACCCATAAATCTGTCACACTTAGAAACCGCAATCGAACCATATCAACTGTCACGACGTATCTGTGACAGCCTGCTGCGCCATGGTTCAGCCTGATGGAGCTGGCTGCGTGCAGACGATATTATGCACCGGGATCTGTCCCGAAAGAGTTGGCGTTGCCGAATATCCTGTCTCGAAATTCCAGTGAAACGTATCGAAATACAAGAGAATGGTTTGTGATATATCCAAAAATATACTGTACATGAAATATTTTTCCGCTAAAATGTCTTTCCTAAAGTGATATATATTCTTCATGTGGTGACTACTTTCCTTCTTTGAATGATGATTATCTGTCACAACGGCACAGTTTCAGTCAATATATGTCACCTGCGCTGGTAGGCGAGTTGGCAGGTGTGTACACCTCTCGCGTTCAGACTCTGTCTTCATTCAAGCAGCTTGACGGCGACGTCTGCCAATGAATGAACATCCACCTCAGCCCAGCCTGCCTGGTGAAACCTGTCCCAGCTGAAGAAAACAAAGCCGTCGCTCTGGAGAAGCACTGCAGATATTCGGGAGCCCACCTGGACGTTGCTACAGGCCTGCAGGCAATGCGCCCGCTGCTGGCCACAGCATCCCATTAGATTGGCTTCGTCACTCGCGCGCGATCCATTAATGTCCTGGCGTCCGACCACTCGGCGGGCACAGGTGATTTTATCAATGTCACAGGTGTCAGAAGAGCCAGATGTGGTACGACATCACCCCACTTACTGAACGGTAGCTGTGGCGGATTGCATCACACGGCAAATTCGCTGTGAAATGCACACAGCTAGCAGTGGAATTTGGTCAGAAGATCTGATGGGTGATTAAAGGCGTCAAAGGCCACTCAGCGTTATCACATAAAGGGCAAAGTACAAAGGCAAATCACTGCAGGAAGCCAGGTCGATATATTTACATATATATATATATATATATATATATATATATATATTTTTTTTGCTCAATGCTCTGGATATAACATATATATATATATATGTTATATCCAGAACATTGAGCAAAACTGGTATCAGCGTGACAACTGGATATATGACGTAGGATAAGATAAACGCCCAAAAAAATATATAAATTATATAGGTCAATATGTTAATCACGACGTTTCTGTGCGATTCACTGGCATGGTACTGGCAATGGCATGGAAAGCATTATGTAGGCAGTTCTGAGTGACCATCGCAGGTTGTGTATTTCCAAGTGCTCGTTCTCCATGCCTGGCAGTTCGTGAGACGCTGTTCTTCCGCCAGCCTTGCTGCTATGCACATGCATATGCGCATCCGAAGTTTGATCTAACGAATCAAAATCAATCAATCAAATTGCCTGATATCTCGAAAACTGGTGGCATTGTGCGTTCTAATATGCCATAATCAATGTATTATATTACAACTTTTTTATATGCAGCTTTACATAATCAGTACACTGAATGACGAGCTGACGCAAATGAGCTTAACGTCTACGTCTTACAAGCTCATTCAAAGAAGCAAGCGGGTCCCGTGTGAATGCGTTATCTCGCTACACAGCTGTTATGGATAGATTTGCAGGTAACGGGAATTGGAGACGCCCATTTGTATCTCGACGCGAGATACCGGTACACTGTAAGGTATGAAGGGTTGATTTTTCTGCGAGTGTTTACTTCGATTGAAAGCATGGTCTGAATGAGGCAAGAAAAGGCAACGGGTATGGGGCAGTCTGCAGCAGGAACATTATATGCCCAGGTGGTCACAGGCCACCAGACAACTGAGGCTTCCCCCACTGAGAGTGTTACTAGTGAACGGAGGAGGGTTAGTTCTGGTAGGTCACAGGAGAGGCAGTGGCATGAGGTCAGGTATGGAGGATTTGGAGGCACGAACCTAAGCAAAGGGTCTGCGAGTGGCAGGTGGCAGGTGGTAGGAGCGGGAGGAAACATAGTCGAACAGTTCAGCAAACAGGCATGTCAACATCGAATAGGTTCCAGGCACTATCCTGCCCCAGCATAGTAGTAGTAAGGACGCAGTACCGGTCGTGGACGATTCTCGTGTGCGGCATTTGTATAGGGTATTCTGTAAGGGTAAGAGAGGCAGCAGATGCATCACCAGGCCTGGTGCCAAGGCGAAGGACCTGGTGCCAGTGGTGGCACAGGCCACCAGTGATCACCAGTTTAGTTAGTTGTAATCTAGGTAGGGGCGAATAGCATAAGTTCTGCTAGGAGTGAGGAGCTGCTGCAGGACTACAGGCCCCTTCTGGCCACCCTGAAGCATAACAATAGCAGAGTCATTGTTGACTTCTATTTTGCCTAGGGCTGGAGCCTACCCTAAGCGCACTGGCAGTCAATGCCAAGGTTGGTAAGCTCTGCCATGAGTTAGGTTTCACCTTTGTTAACGAGTGGTGCAGGTTTTAATGGTTCGTGGGACCTCTATCGGAGGGATGGCCTGCACTTCTCCGAGATGGGGGTGCATGTGCTAGACAAATTATATGAGCATGTCCTTCGGGAACTAGGCAATAGGGCGGGGAGGGATGAAATGGCATTGCCATCTCAGGGCTATGCCAATAGTGACAGCCAAGGGTATAGAACCCAGAGTCAGCAAATAGGGATAGCAGTAGTTCAAGGAGGCAGAGTGGTAGCTCATCCGGTGTTAAAATAGCTCCTCAACATGAAAAAGCCAAATGTGGTTATGGCACATATGTTAAGTGTATGATGCTTAATGCTCAGAGTATTCGATCCAACTCTGATGAGTTCAAGTGCTATGTTGCTGAGGAAGAATCAGATTGTGTTTGCATTACTGAGGCATGGGTCAGTGAGGGGTATTTTGGGGAAGACTTGCAGGACTATGAGATCCAGAGGTACAATATGTTTTCGTGCACAAGAGATCCAGCAGTGAAAGGGGGTGGTGTAAAGCTCTATGTGAATAGCTTATTCATTTATCAAAAAGTAGCAGATGTGATAATGAATGTGCCTGTGGAGTCCATTTGGCTTGATGTCCCTTTGGGAAAAGGCAACAGCAATAAACTGAGGATAGGAACTTTCTACCAATCAGGAACCCTGTCACATTCTCAGCAACCGGAGCTTGACAAGGTGATTTTCGAGGAAATCAGTAGAAACTTCCAGAGGAAATTCCTTATTCTTGGTGACTTTAATCTAAAAGGATATGAAAATGTTGGTGTTGGCTCCATATCATGCAAAATGTTTTGGAAATGCCTTGAAGAGGACATGTTCTTGTACCAATGTGGAACGGAACCCACCAGGCAGGTCTCATTATTGAACCTCGTCTTCTCGGATTAAGAGACTTAGTTCAAGACTTGACTGTAGGATAAACTCTGGGAAGAAGTGACCATCACATAGTTAGATTCAAGGCACATGCAGTTTGAACCATTAAGGATAATTTGGTAAAAGTTCCTAATTTCAACAAAGCAGACTTTAACTGCATGAGAGCAGCTTTAACCCGTGCCGTACCGGTGGTCTTGAATCTCCTTCCCCCCTCAGGTTTTTCGCGGATAGTGAACGAATGGCGCGCTGCAGCGCGCCGAAAATTGGCATACTTTTTCCAACATCAATTTGGTATGTTATGTCTAACTTTTGAAGTCAGGTCATCAAGGGTAAAAGAGTTAATCTAGGTCAAGTGAGGTCACCTCGAAAAAGTTAAACCAGTCGTCATCCTTTCACGGATACAGACATTTTAATTAAACCTTCAGCATTTCCTTATCTTTAGGGATGCAACAAAACGTACGAGTTGAATTTTTATTGTTTTCATTTTTTTACTACTTTCAGCGTTTGCTTATAGTTAGGGATGCAACAAAACGTACGATATGAATTTTTATTGTTTTCCGTTTTGACTACTTATAAATTTCGCATATTTGCCTATTAGAGTTCAAATCGAACATTTTGGCTCCGTTTCTGATTCCAAATGATTTTTTTTTGTCAAATGTCCTCCAGAATTAACTCCCCAGAGCAAATAACATAACGTAAGTCGTGAAAAGTCATGAAAATGTAGCCCCCCCCCCCCTAGTGACGTCACTTTTGTGGAAAAATTGTATTGGGGTGGACCTTGGCCATACTCGTCGAGCACTTTCCGATGACACCTCTTTCGTTTTCGTGCGTCGCTTAGTTTGGATTTTAGACGGGGTTGATATCCGCCTCCCCCCGCCAGAGACGGGGCGTGAGGATCTGACCGGAGAGACGGGGCGAGTTAAGTGTCATAGGATGGGAAGAAGAATTATCCAATTTAAATACCTGTGAAATGTTGGAAAAGCTTAAATTTTACTTCAAGGAAATTCAGATTAGACATGTCCCCCAAAAGCAAAGCCGCAAAAAAAGAGTAGGAAAGCCAGAATGGCTTACGCCAGACTCCATAAAAGCAATGAAGACTAAGAAAGCTGAATTTAGAAAGTTTAAGGAAGTTTCAAATATCGTAAATCTAAGGTCATATCAAACAGCTAGACTCTATGAAGCAAAAAAAAAACCAGAGCAGCAAATCGAGCAAAAGAATTGGATTTGGCTAGGAACTGTAGTGGGGACAGCAAAAAGTTCTTTAGTTTCTACAAACTGAGTAAAGTTTCTAGCACTATTGGTCTACTGGAAGTAAATGTGACTATATTGGGTGAGGATGGGAAATCAGGTTGATATAGCATACCCTGACTTTAGTAAGGCATTTGACGAGGTACCACATAAACGGTTAATGATGCAGCTTCAGGTACATTTGATTGGAGGTAGCATCCCAAAATTGTTAGAGTTGTGGCTTTCAGATAGACAGCAGAGAGTGATGCTAAATGGTACAAAGTCATCATGGCAAATTGTTCTTAGTGGAGTCCCCCAGCGGTCAGTTCTTGGGCCACTACTGTTAGGCAACATATGAAGGCTCCATACTTGATGGGTGGCCAAGTACTATCGGCGACGCAGCAGTAGGACTTAGGTGTTATTCTGAACACAAAATTGTGGGCATCGGAACAGACCAAGGAAGCCAGGAAGAAGACACTGAGAATGCTTGGGGAAATGAATAGGAATGTATCATACAGAAGTCAGGAGGTTATCGGGAAGCTCTACTGTGCATATGTCAGGCCACATTTGGAATTCTGCGTCGGAGCTTGGTCTACTAGTTACGAAAAAATTGTTGGCTTTTAGAGAGAACAAAAGAGGGCTACAAAAATGGCTAATGGTGTAAGCAACCTGGCATATGAGGAAATATGAAAGAAATTGGACACGGTTTCACTTAGATATGGAAGGCTGAGATGAAAACTCATTGAGGTCTTCAAATTTGTCCATGGTTTGGAGAAGGGATGTGTCAGGAAAATATTTGAATTGAACAGAAATGATGTAATTAAAGGTCATCAATTCAAAGTTAAAGTTAACGTTAGGCGCCAGACGAAATGTTCATGCGGACATCAGCGGGATGTTCAGTAAAGAAAGAAGACAGGTAGGGTCCTGATGCTATTCAAGAACTCTGAAACATGCGCACGCTACAAGCACGCCCGGATGCTCACTAGTATGTGCGCGAAGAATATAGTTACAATCTATGAGACTCTGTTTCCATAAAATATGATGCGAAGTGCATTAATGAAAGTTAGTTTGCCTTTGGACGTCAATTTCATCGCCTCTTACAGTGATACATTGTGCATATTGTTACTATGTGTATTGCTTCCTATGACTTTTTTCACCACAGGCGGCTAGACGCCGGCGGCGCCGCTGGCGGCTCCCGGCCCGTCCCTAGCCGCCCTTCGCCATTCATAAGATGGTGGGGTGCTGACCATCCCTTGAATGCTAATGTACCCCAACGCGAAAGTTACAGGCATATTTTCAAATTCGAAGCAATAGGCGATGTGTCTGGCATCAGTTGAGGCCAACAGGTTTGATCGATATTGTTATGTACGCTTATGGGTGTTGAATGGAATGAATGCATTTACAACCGTTAATTTCTCCTACACCATTTTGGCGTGGCAGAGGCGATGTTGCTTAGGATTGTTGAAGGATGGAACTTTACTTTTTGTTATGCCACGGCTCGGCGCCCTCTGGATCCTCTGGGCAGCAACCGTCGGCGTTTGACATGCATCGAGCCATGACAGAACCTCAATCATGCCGGAAAGCTCCATGGCAAAAGGCAAAAAATGACATGGTTAAGTATGTATAAAAGTAGTCGAGTATGGCATCGAAAGGCGGTTTATTTCATGCTGACCATTGGCAATTAGTTCGCTAATGTAGAACATTTGCCATTCAAAGAAAAGTAATACAATGTGATAATTCGCGACAAAAATCCTGGAGTTTAGTGCAAATGTGACATGGCTAGATATATATAAAGGTAATTGAGTTTCGCATCAGAAGGCGGCTGATTTTACGTCAGTTTATTTAAGACCATTGGAGATTAATTGGCCAACGTAGAACATCTGATATGCAATTTAAAAGAATAACATGTGATGATTCGAGACACAAATCCTGGAATTGAGTGCAAAAATGACAGTGTTATATATTTATAAAAGTGGTTAAGTATGACATCAAAAGGCAGCTTATTTTATGCCGGTATATTTGAAATCATTGGCAGTTAATTCGGTAATGTAGAACATCTGATATGCCATTTAATGTAGTACCATGCGATAATTTGGAACACAAATTCTAGAATTTAGTGCAAAAGTGACAGGGTTAAACCTTCATAGAAGTCATTCAAGATGATCTAAAAATTTAACATGTTCGATTCTAGTTTAGTTAAGAACACTGGAAATTGTGAGCACATCACAGAAAAGATGTATGACGCGTTTTTATCACAAGATGTTGGGTGGTCGATTGCTCCAATTTCACTTTAAGGCAAAGTGACAGGATAAAATGATTTGATAATAAGACATTCACATCATAAGAAAGCTTGTGTCAGTGTTGTTCACATTTGATCATTGGAAATCACTTGTACCTTCTCTAGAATACCTTCTCTAGAAATCAGAATATAGCATTAATCAGAGCAAATCACTCTGGTGGTGTTCCTTCACAAACCCACCACCATAGCAGCGTACCGGTATTATGTCCCTTGTGGCTCATAGTTGCACTCATCTTTTATGCCTTTATGTCCTTATGGTACATTTATCAGAATTCACCACTTCGGTAGTCACCAGCAACAGCAGGGTCGGATTTTTGCTTTTTACTTAATCCTGGATGTGGAGGGTAACAATTTTGATAAATATACATGGGTGATATTCATCTTCAAATAGGCAATATCAGCATCTCATTTTCAACTTCCCAGTGAAACTCAAGCAGTTTATCACAGAGCAGTTAATTATCATTATTCAACCTCGGAACAAGAAAGGTGAGAAGATAATTGTGTTCAAACGACAATATTCTTGATGTCAAAAGTGTATGAACAGACTATTTTTCAAAATCCAACCGCCAGATTTCCCATATTCCTCCAACTCCCAAACAGTCATTGGCCAGCCGCCGGAGTTGACTGTTATACATCTGGCTTTGATGTTTTTGAAGAGCTTGACATTGAAATTGCAGTGTGGATATGCGAATCTTGAACGCTTTTTTGATGGTGCAGACAATCAAAGTGAAAAGAATCGAAACGTTTGATTCACTTCATTTGGGAAATATCCAACCTGTGCAAAACACAGTTACCAATCCCACCATCAACCACCTTCAGTTCTCTTCCACAAATAGATACAAAACGATCCTCTAACGCCTGCCGCAATGTTTGTGATGCGCACAGTAATAGGGAAGATTCCAAAGAAACACTTGCAGAAAAACCACAATAATTTCGTTCCGAAAAGTGAAACTACTGTCTCCTCTTTTCCGCTACGAGGAGACTGTAGTGGCAACTTGTTGTCGGGGAACAGGGTTAGAAGGCAAACACTGCAGGATACAGCAACTTATCTTGCCAGCATTCTCTACCACAGAGGGTTTCCACTCATTGGAGGGAAGCTATTCTCTAGACAGGATGAGAATACTAAATTTCTGCATCGTGATTTCTGGAAAATTAGGCACGTTTTCACTGCGCTACCTATTCTCAACCATCAAAATGAACTGTGATGCATCTATTGGTCGGTCGATCTAGCAATCTGTCACCTGAAGCGTCTCTAAAAAAACGTAAGTTACTAAGTTTCCAACTTTTTCCACCTCTGATAGCAATCACTACCAGCTATATATGCCCTGCTGCGGCGATCCCCCATGCGTCTACCGGTATGTAACTTTGTCGGCGACTCTTGGACCAATCCGGTCGTCGTCGAAGTGGAATTAAGGAAAATATACCGAAGTATCAAAATACTACGGTACCAAAGTATCATTGCCGCCAATGGAACAGGAATGAGCTTGGACCGGGAGCCACTCAGTATTGCGCTGACTGCTTTCCCCTAAGGCTTGTGAGGACAGGTTTGCTCAAAGCATTGCTTCAACCTGAAACAGTATGCTGAACTATTGATCTGGAAAGTGACGCCCAAGAGGGTTTTCAGTCATTATTGAGATATGGGGAACACGAGGTTGGGTGTGAATAAGATGCGCAGTCGATCGCGGAGCTTCCACCTCCAGTGTTGGGCATATGGGCTCTACTATAGCTGGCGCGAAGCTCCCACCTCCAGTGTTGGGCATATGGGCTCTACTATAGCTGGCGCGAAGCTCCCACCTCCAGTGTTGGGCATATGGGCTCTACTATAGCTGGCGCGAAGCTCCCACCTCCAGTGTTGGGCATATGGGCTCTACTATAGCTGGCGCGAAGCTTCCACCTCCAGTGTTGGGCATATGGGCTCTACTATAGATGGGGCGAAGCTCCCACCTCCAGTGTTGGGCATATGGGCTCTACTATAGCTGGCGCGAAGCTCCCACCTCCAGTGTTGGGCATATGGGCTCTACTATAGCTGGCGCGAAGCTTCCACCTCCAGTTAGCTGGGTATTTGGATTCGCCCATAGACGGCACGGCGTGAAGCTCCAACTATGCAGGAGCTAAGCGGACGTCGTCACGAGGAATCTCACCGAGCAGCCAGACAGCTCGGTCGGCCGTATAGCGACCTCTCCCAGGGGCGTCGTCTTGCGCCGCCCGTCGGCGCCGACGGCCATTATAATTAGTCGGCTCCCTCGGAAGAGTTTCGCCGGCGCCATAGGCGGCGTCGCGCCAATCGCCTGCCGGATCTGCCGCAGACTGGAACTGCGTTTGGACCACACTCGCTCGACCTGTGCTTCCGCTCCGCGCGACAGGCACTCGGGGATGGCCCTACTTGCCCTGTTGATGTAGTGGCGCAGCGTGCAATTTGGCGCCAAAGTGGTGCCGCCCGCCGCAGAGAAGTTCCGTATGTCGGTGCCAATATTTCCCTAAAGCACCTCCCACAACCCGCAACCCATCAGTTCTATGTAAATCGGCGAAAATCCATAACACTACTCGCTGCTGAACCGACAAGTGCCTTCACAGCAGCCAACGCAGTTTATTTTTATCAATCGATGATGTTTGCAGGCCTTTATCATCCATCACGTCTGCCTCGGCGCCAAACCAACGTCAGCGAGTGATTAATTATCGCTGGGTCGGCCAGGCAAATCGGGCCTGGGGGCTGGCTGTTGGTAGGACCAGCGGCCCGTGGTGGAAACACCGAATACTGGGCTTCAGGTGGCCAAGCATTGGTCTCAAAGTGACCAAAGGTTCGGGTCCAAGCAGCTGAGTACTGAACTAGGAGCTGCCCAGCACTGGACTGTGAACGGCCGGATACCGGGCAACGGGTCAGCGGCAGAGTATGTAGTATTGCGGGTGTGTCAGTACTGGGGACCTGGTGGCTGACCACCGGGCCATGGGTCGGCGGCAGAGTATGTAGTATTGCGGGTGTGTCAGTACTGGGGACCTGGTGGCTGACCACCGGGCCATGGGTCGGCGGCAGAGTATGTAGTATTGCGGGTGTGTAAGTACTGGGGACCTGGTGGCTGACCACCGGGCGATGGGTCGGCGACAGAGTATGTAGTATTGCGGGTGTGTAAGTTCTGGGTACCTGGTGGCTGACCACCGGGCGATGGGTCGGCGGCAGAGTATGTAGTATTGCGGGTGTGTCAGTACTGGGGACCTGGTGGCTGACCACCGGGCGATGGGTCGGCGGCAGAGTATGTAGTATTGCGGGTGTGTCAGTACTGGGGACCTGGTGGCGGACCACCGGGCGATGGGTCGGCGGCAGAGTATGTAGTATTGCGGGTGTGTCAGTACTGGGGACCTGGTGGCTGACCACCGGGCGATGGGTCGGCGGCAGAGTATGTAGTATTGCGGGTGTGTCAGTACTGGGGACCTGGTGGCTGACCACCGGGCGATGGGTCGGCGGCAGAGTATGTAGTATTGCGGGTGTGTCAGTACTGGGGACCTGGTGGCTGACCACTGGGCGATGGGTCGGCGACAGAATATGTAGTATTGCGGGTGTGTCAATACTGGGGACCTGGTGGCTGACCACCGGGCGATGGGTCGGCGGCGCCAGACGTCGTGGCGAGGTGCCCGAGTATTGGGTGGCACCCTCTGCGCAGGCGGTGATGACCAGGCGGCTGGGTACGATGCTCGCCACAGAGACCGGTCCAGTCGCTGCCGCCGTCTGCGGTATTCCTATGATGGCCGTGCCTGGCCCGCACGGCACCTGCTGCTGTTTCGACCTACCAAATGCGGTATTACTGCAGTCACTGGCGGCCGTTGACGCGTGCTCGTCACCTCCATGATCACGGCACAGTTCTGCCCCCACCAGGCGGTTGAGGCGTGCTCGTCACCTCCATGATCACGGCACAGTTCTGCCCCCACCAGGCGGTTGAGGCGTGCTCGTCACCTCCATTATCACGGCACAGTTCTGCCCCCACCAGGCGGTTGAGGCGTGCTCGTCACCTCCATTATCACGGCACAGTTCTGCTCCCAGCAGGTGGCTGAGGCGTGCTCGTCACCTCCATGATCACGGCACAGTTCTGCCCCCACCAGGCGGTTGAGGCGTGCTCGTCACCTCAATGGTCAGGGCACAGTTCTGCCCCCACCAGGCGGTTGAGGCGTGCTCGTCACCTCCATAATCACGGCACAGTTCTGCTCCCACCAGCCAGTTGACGCGTGCTCGTCACCTCAATGGTCAGGGCACAGCTTGACTCTCGCTACAAGAGCTCCCTATCTTGTTACGTTGCAGGCGTTCGCGTTTGCGGGGCACCTTCGCACTTGCCATCCTTTTTCTCGGAACTCAGGACTGAAACAGAACGTTGTTCTTGTTCGTGTTGTTCTAAAATTCCCAGCGCAACCTGCCTACCGTATGGCTCCCGTAGAGTCATATACTTGGTCATCGGTCGGTTACATTTCGATCAATCTGTTCAATACTCGTCACGATCAAAGCATGCTATTTTTCTTTCTTCTGGCCCCTCAGCCGACTTCCGACAACGTTAACTTCCAATGCAGACTCACACTACACATAAATCAGGCCTGGTCGTTCTTCTACCTCCCAGACAAGCCTGGGTCACCATCCTACTTTCGAGCTGAGGCGAGGTGTTCTCCCCTGTGCAGAGCCAGGTGTGCGTGATGAGAGTCTGCAGACAAGTGCCGTCAGTATGATTGATGCTGCTGCTGATGATGGGACCGGCCCATCTGTGCCCTGGGCACGGCCAGCCCGCTGACCGCTGCTGGCTGCGCCGCCATTGAGAGAGTGTGAGGCACGTGACAGCGTGGGACAAGCTTTTCCCAGCTGGCGTCAGCAGCCTTGACACGGCCGTGTCACGCCGTCAAGCTGACAAATGACCAGTGCTCTGCACCGTACGCGATTGTTGTCCGTTAGCTATGCGACAGCCTTCAAACTCGCAGACACAGATGAAACGTAATTGCCAGGGATGACTGAGTTTGTGGTCGGCTTTGAGGCATACTTCGTTTCCCGCCAGAATACATGGGTCATATGCATAACCAAGAATCAAACTTGTACTCTAAACACAAAAGGAATTTAAGACGGCTGTTGAAATGCTCAGACATGACATGAAGTCACAATCATGTGATGTGATACATGATATGTATGATATCCAGCTATTTTACAGCAGCTAATAAATAACATAAAAAAATAAGTTGGCTATACCTGCAATGATATAATAGCTCAAGGAATAGTAATGTGAAGTTTTCCAGGACGAAGCCGTCGAGGTTTGACAACATCGAATCCCGTTATTGGCCGCCGTTATTGGCCGTAGGTCGAACATTGTATGTCCTTTGAAGTCTCAGCAGGCTTCATGCATTCTTTGTTTATTTTTGAAACTTCCTTTGGGCCTTACAGCTTCAAGATCCTGCGGACCGATTCCCCCACCTCCTCTCCACCCACCAGCGAAGGCAGCTTGGTATGTCGCGTCAGTCCAAGCAAACAGGGCTTGTTTGGTGCACCAATAGAATGACACCAATAGATATTCAAAATCCACCAATGGTATAACAATATGCCGTACATATTTCCTATCAAGCATATATCTTACTGAGGTTGACACGGCAAAACAATCGTTGAGATATGCTTACCAAGCACCAAAGCGGTTGAAGCATCGTAAAACACCATGCAACATCCCTAGTTAACCTTCTTTCATCGTGGCATGCTTGCGTTGCGTTTTTTGTTTGCTTGTGCGTTGGATGTGCAGACGACAGCGACGATCGAGGGGGCCGCGGCACTGCACTCAAAGGGGCAGCGGCTGTGACTGGAGCGGCGCATCAGCAAGCCGATCACGCTGCGACTATTACACGGCCGGGAGGTGGAGCGCCCTGTTTACACAGTCTGTCGGCGCAGCGGGGCGACACGAGGCAGACCAGGCCGGGCCGGCCGACGTGCCGGTGGGCATGTCGGCCCGATCCGGCTGATCGATGAAGCCCGGTGCCGACCGTGGTGGCCACGGCTCGCCACCGATCGGTCGCCGGCGGGCACAATCCGGACCGACCGACCACCGCTCCAGCAGAGGCGGCAACACGTTCGGCTCCCCTCCGGCAGATAGCGCCGGATGTTTTTAGGAAGTGTGGGACAGAGCGAGACAGCGAGACAGAGCGTGTGTGTGTGTGTGTGTGTGTGTGTGAGAGAGAGAGAGAGAGAGAGAGAGAGAGAGAGAGAGAGAGAGAGAGAGAGAGAGAGAGAGAGAGAGAGAGAGAGAGAGAGAGAGAGGAAGAGAGCCCAGCCTACTCGCTGCATATATACTGCGTATATAATCATTTGCCACCCACACATACAAACACACAGACACACACACCTACACACACACACACACACACACACACACACACACACACACACACACACACACACACACACACACACACACACACACACACACACACACACACACACACACACACACACACACACACACACACACACACACACACACACACACACATACACACACACACACACACACACACACACACACACACACACACATACATACATACACACACATATATATGTGTATATATATGTATATGTATATGTATATATATATATACACATATATATGTGTGTGCATGTATGTATGTATGTGTGTGTGTGTGTGTGTGTGTGTGTGTTTGTGTGTGTGTGTGTTTGTGTGTTTGTGTGTTTGTGTGTTTGTGTGTGTGTGTGTTTGTGTGTTTGTGTGTTTGTGTGTTTGTGTGTTTGTGTGTTTGTGTGTTTGTGTGTTTGTGTGTTTGTGTGTTTGTGTGTTTGTGTGTTTGTGTGTTTGTGTGTTTGTGTGTTTGTGTGTTTGTGTGTTTGTGTGTTTGTGTGTTTGTGTGTTTGTGTGTTTGTGTGTTTGTGTGTTTGTGTGTTTGTGTGTTTGTGTGTTTGTGTGTTTGTGTGTTTGTGTGTTTGTGTGTTTGTGTGTTTGTGTGTTTGTGTGTTTGTGTGTTTGTGTGTTTGTGTGTTTGTGTGTTTGTGTGTTTGTGTGTTTGTGTGTTTGTGTGTTTGTGTGTTTGTGTGTTTGTGTGTTTGTGTGTTTGTGTGTTTGTGTGTTTGTGTGTTTGTGTGTTTGTGTGTTTGTGTGTTTGTGTGTTTGTGTGTTTGTGTGTTTGTGTGTTTGTGTGTTTGTGTGTTTGTGTGTTTGTGTGTGTGTGTGTTTGTGTGTGTGTGTGTGTGTGTGTGTGTGTGTGTGTGTGTGTGTGTGTGTGTGTGTGTGTGTGTGTGTGTGTGTGTGTGTGTGTGTGTGTGTGTGTGTGTGTGTGTGTGTGTGTGTGTGTGTGTGTGTGTGTGTGTGTGTGTGTGTGTGTGTGTTTGTGTGTGTGTGTTTGTGTGTGTGTGTTTGTGTGTGTGTGTTTGTGTGTGTGTTTGTGTGTTTGTGTGTGTGTGCGTGTGTGTGGATACATATTAGTGTGCTTATTGATCTATGCATGTCTTTCGTCTGGTGGTTGCCTAATGTTTCTTGTCACCTGTTCCTTGGTTCTCCTGTGTCTGTATGCCTATCTGATCTGTTGGGTGTCCGATCCCTTACTAGTGGTCCCGTAGTAGTGCTGACTCTGTGGGTATCCATCCGATGATTTGTCAATAGTTGCCATGTGGTTACCTCTAGGTGCCAGGACAGCTACTCCGTCGTGTGGCTGTCTTATATGGTACATGGAATACATCGACCAGCAGGTACAGACGTTCCAGTTGCCGTAGTTTATAACTTCTCCTTCACAAATTGTCAGCCACTAAGGTGATTCCGAGATTTATTGTGTAGTTAGTCATATGAAATGAGGCGAATTGTGTTTAAATAGCGCATACCAAACCAGAGTTTTCTGAAGTGAATCTTTTACGAGACTCTCCAGTGATTCCAGAGCGGGAGAAGTTCCCGATGTTCTTCAGCATTACATTTTCACTCCATAATTTTCACTGTTGTGGCTTGCTGTTTGTAAGGCTTTCAAAGCATAAGCGGAAGCGCAGGCGGAAGCACAGGCGGAAGCATAGGCGGGATAATCGCCAGGAGCCATTGTGCTGTCTTGCCGAAAGGGAACGTCAGTATCCACATTGAATACGTTTGTGTTCCAAAGTCTGCTCACAGGATAAGATCCCCTCACCTGCTATAGAGCGGGAACGATCGGCGGTAACGGTGGTGGTGATGCGGCAGGTACAGTCCCCGTCATATAATCGGCAACACGTAGCTAGCAAAATCATGCTGGTGTTCGGTAGAAATGAGAGGATCTGTAGATGTGCAAACTCCCCGGCTCCGACTATTACAAGAAATAAAATAATGCCAAGAGAAGGCAATGAACACTGCCATGTTGCCGTGAAGCAGCTCCTTGACTACCCGTTATATCGCCACGGCATAGTAGACTGCAGCCAGTGATTAAGTAGACTGCAGCCACAGGGACTGCAGCCACAGGGACATCTGCAGTACTTCTGCAGGAATATAGGGCAGATCCACTCACCACCGGCGAGACACTTAAAAGGACAGAAGTAGACACAAATAAAGGACAGACCCACCCACAATTCCCGGTACAGTGACCCACCACCAGGGAGTAAGCCGCAGTTGGACAGACCCACCCACGACTCCCGGTACAGTGACCCACCACCAGGGAGTAAGCCGCAGTTGGACAGACCCACCCACGACTCCCGGTACAGTGACCCACCACCAGGGAGTAAGCCGCAGTTGGACAGACCCACCCACGACTCCCGGTACAGTGACCCACCACCAGAGAGTAAGCCGCAGTTGGACAGACCCACCCCCCAACTCCCGGTACAGTGACCCACCACCAGGGAGTAAGCCGCAGTTGGACAGACCCACCCCCGACTCCCGGTACAGTGACCCACCACCAGGGAGTAAGCCGCAGTTGGACAGACCCACCCACGACTCCCGGTACAGTGACCCACCACCAGGGAGTAAGCCGCAGTTGGACAGACCCACCCACGACTCCCGGTACAGTGACCCACCACCAGGGAGTAAGCCGCAGTTGGACAGACCCACCCACGACTCCCGGTACAGTGACCCACCACCAGGGAGTAAGCCGCAGTTGGACAGACCCACCCACGACTCCCGGTACAGTGACCCACCACCAGGGAGTAAGCCGCAGTTGGACAGACCCACCCCCAACTCCCGGTACAGTGACCCACCACCAGGGAGTAAGCCGCAGTTGGACAGACCCACCCCCAACTCCCGGTACAGTGACCCACCACCAGGGAGTAAGCCGCAGTTGGACAGACCCACCCACGACTCCCGGTACAGTGACCCACCACCAGGGAGTAAGCCGCAGTTGGACAGACCCACCCACGACTCCCGGTACAGTGACCCACCACCAGGGAGTAAGCCGCAGTTGGACAGACCCACCCACGACTCCCGGTACAGTGACCCACCACCAGGGAGTAAGCCGCAGTTGGACAGACCCACCCCCAACTCCCGGTACAGTGACCCACCACCAGAGAGTAAGCCGCAGTTGGATAAACCCACCCACGACTCCCGGTACAGTGACCCACCACCAGGGAGTAAGCCGCAGTTGGACAGACCCACCCACGACTCCCGGTACAGTGACCCACCACCAGGGAGTAAGCCGCAGTTGGACAGACCCACCCACGACTCCCGGTACAGTGACCCACCACCAGAGAGGAAGCCGCAGTTGGACAGACCCACCCACGACTCCCGGTACAGTGACCCACCACCAGGAGTAAGCCGCAGTTGGACAGCCCACCCACGACTCCCGGTACTTTGACCCACCACCAGGGAGTAAGCCGCAGTTGGACAGACCCACCCCCAACTCCCGGTACAGTGACCCACCACCAGGGAGTAAGCCGCAGTTGGACAGACCCACCCACGACTCCCGGTACAGTGACCCACCACCAGAGAGTAAGCCGCAGTTGGACAGACCCACCCACGACTCCCGGTACAGTGACCCACCACCAGGGAGTAAGCCGCAGTTGGACAGACCCACCCACGACTCCCGGTACAGTGACCCACCACCAGGGAGTAAGCCGCAGTTGGACAGACCCACCCCCGACTCCCGGTACAGTGACCCACCACCAGGGAGTAAGCCGCAGTTGGACAGACCCACCCACGACTCCCGGTACAGTGACCCACCACCAGGGAGTAAGCCGCAGTTGGACAGACCCACCCCCAACTCCCGGTACAGTGACCCACCACCAGGGAGTAAGCCGCAGTTGGACAGACCCACCCACGACTCCCGGTACAGTGACCCACCACCAGAGAGTAAGCCGCAGTTGGACAGACCCACCCACGACTCCCGGTACAGTGACCCACCACCAGGGAGTAAGCCGCAGTTGGACAGACCCACCCCCAACTCCCGGTACAGTGACCCACCACCAGGGAGTAAGCCGCAGTTGGACAGACCCACCCACGACTCCCGGTACAGTGACCCACCACCAGGGAGTAAGCCGCAGTTGGACAGACCCACCCCCAACTCCCGGTACAGTGACCCACCACCAGGGAGTAAGCCGCAGTTGGACAGACCCACCCCCAACTCCCGGTACAGTGACCCACCACCAGGGAGTAAGCCGCAGTTGGACAGACCCACCCCCAACTCCCGGTACAGTGACCCACCACCAGGGAGTAAGCCGCAGTTGGACAGACCCACCCCCAACTCCCGGTACAGTGACCCACCACCAGGGAGTAAGCCGCAGTTGGACAGACCCACCCACGACTCCCGGTACAGTGACCCACCACCAGAGAGTAAGCCGCAGTTGGACAGACCCACCCCCAACTCCCGGTACAGTGACCCACCACCAGAGAGTAAGCCGCAGTTGGATAAACCCACCCACGACTCCCGGTACAGTGACCCACCACCAGGAGTAAGCCGCAGTTGGACAGACCCACCCACGACTCCCGGTACAGTGACCCACCACCAGAGAGGAAGCCGCAGTTGGATAAACCCACCCACGACTCCCGGTACAGTGACCCACCACCAGAGAGGAAGCCGCAGTTGGATAAACCCACCCACGACTCCCGGTACAGTGACCCACCACCAGAGAGGAAGCCGCAGTTGGATAAACCCACCCACGACTCCCCGGTACAGTGACCCACCACCAGGAGTAAGCCGCAGTTGGACAGTCCCACCCACGACTCCCGGTACAGTGACCCACCACCAGGAGTAAGCCGCAGTTGGACAGACCCACCCACGACTCCCGGTACAGTGACCCACCACCAGAGAGGAAGCCGCAGTTGGATAAACCCACCCACGACTCCCGGTACAGTGACCCACCACCAGGGAGTAAGCCGCAGTTGGACAGACCCACCCACGACTCCCGGTACAGTGACCCACCACCAGAGAGGAAGCCGCAGTTGGATAAACCCACCCACGACTCCCGGTACAGTGACCCACCACCAGAGAGGAAGCCGCAGTTGGATAAACCCACCCACGACTCCCGGTACAGTGACCCACCACCAGGGAGTAAGCCGCAGTTGGACAGACCCACCCACGACTCCCGGTACAGTGACCCACCACCAGGGAGTAAGCCGCAGTTGGACAGACACACCCCCAACTCCCGGTACAGTGACCCACCACCAGAGAGGAAGCCGCAGTTGGACAGACCCACCCACGACTCCCGGTACAGTGACCCACCACCAGAGAGGAAGCCGCAGTTGGATAAACCCACCCACGACTCCCGGTACAGTGACCCACCACCAGAGAGTAAGCCGCAGTTGGACAGACCCACCCACGACTCCCGGTACAGTGACCCACCACCAGGGAGTAAGCCGCAGTTGGACAGACCCACCCACGACTCCCGGTACAGTGACCCACCACCAGGGAGTAAGCCGCAGTTGGATAAACCCACCCACGACTCCCGGTACAGTGACCCACCACCAGGGAGTAAGCCGCAGTTGGACAGACCCACCCACGACTCCCGGTACAGTGACCCACCACCAGGGAGTAAGCCGCAGTTGGACAGACACCCCCCAACTCCCGGTACAGTGACCCACCACCAGAGAAGCCGCAGTTGGACAGACCCACCCACGACTCCCGGTACAGTGACCCACCACCAGAGAGGAAGCCGCAGTTGGACAGACCCACCCACGACTCCCGGTACAGTGACCCACCACCAGGGAGTAAGCCGCAGTTGGACAGTCCCACCCACGACTCCCGGTACAGTGACCCACCACCAGAGAGTAAGCCGCAGTTGGACAGTCCCACTCAGTTACATGTCATTCGTAGGTTAGCAGCTGATGCATCATTTTAGCGTACGTTGTCCAGCGCTCTAGTCACGATAACCGCTATATGACCTATGCAGTCGATGTGCCCCTAAACTATAAAGCTACAAGTCATGATGGCATGACATGACAAGTGCATGGTCTGACACACCCTATCCAGCGCTCTTGCCGCAATAAACCTACGTAGCCTGACACACATTATCCATCACTTTAGCCCGCTAGCATTACCTAATCCCCACACACCATCCAGAGCTATTGGGGTGATGATCTTACCTAGCCTAACTTTACCTCGACAACCAGCAGGGGAAGCTCTGTCAAATGATCAAACCTTGCTTGTGATCAAAGACATCCTCCCAACCATGCACCGACACCCGCAAACTCCCATCCCTCCCAAAAATAGCTTGGATGTCGGTCATTTTAGCTTCAAACTCAGGAAACCCCATTTTACTTTTAACGCTCAGAACTGCAAAGCTTTCGTCCTGGGGAAACTGGACTTTTCGAGACTTCATTTCGAGACTTCGCTTTCTCTTGCTTTGAATGAGATTGATACATACTGAAATGGAAATGCTAGCATGCCAAATAAACTTCCTAAACCATAAGTGCTGATGAGCGAAGCTAGGATGCTCTAAATGTCTCAAAATATCTAAATGTTAAGCTGTGTTACTATTTGGCTGAAATGACGTGTTACATGCATTCCATGCAATGTTTGGCTGACTAAAATTAACTGGTGAGTTGTGGTATTTCTGTAGCTTACTGTACAGATCCACATTTGTCATCTCTCATGTTGTAAATACGTATTTATATCGGCCCTTTGTGTTTAGTCTTTTCCCGAAATGGACTTTTTGCATAAATGGTCGACTTGGACTGCCATGCAAAGAAAGTGAACAAACGATCAAGGAGCGTAGGAATATACAAAATGAACCAGAACTACTGCGAGATTTACGCGATGGGGAGGAGCACACACGTTTTAACTCAATGCATTTTCTCATCCATTTATAATGTATTTATAAAATAATTTGATCTTCTGAAGGATTGTTTATATTCCTATCCCAGTAGGTGCTCACAACAGGTTCCCTGCTGAATCCAAAATTAACCAATTACCTTCCTATATTGAACCTAACAGTAGTGGCGTAGGAATATCCTAGCTGGCGTGAAGAAGCTAGCCGAATGAAGAAAAAGCAGCCAAAGCGTTGTTAGGTTCACTGACAAACAGCCTGCGATGTCTTCAACCAGCTATGCAACCAAATGGTGTTCAGGGGGCTTTTTTATTGACATTGTATTGGCGTTGTTTGCCCCCTGGGGATCAGAAACAACTGGGGGCGCTTGAGAGACGGTGGGATTCCAAGAATTGTGTTGGTATTCGGAAAAATAGTGTCTGGGCCCCATACAATATGGTTTGGGTCCAAAATAAACGCAGTGGCCCGAAAATTAGTGATGATGGGACCCGAAAATCACACAGGGGTCCTACAAAATTGCACACGGGCCATAAAACAATTGGCGTTGAGGACCCTAAATAAACAGCAGGGTTCCAAAAATTCGCCCTGAGGCACGAAAATCGAGCCGGGGCACACAATAATCGCACTGAAGTCACAAAATTCCCGCTGTGGTCCCAGCTACGTACAGCGGAACCCCGAGAATTCGTGTCAGGCCAAAAAAGAATCACGCCGAGCTCCAAAAACGGAGTTGTGTGCCATATTGTTTTGTCTTGATTTCGACACAAAAGAAATCATGCGTAATCTCCGAACTAAATATAGTGGCCCTCCTTCACCTGACCTAGATCAATTACCTTGCAAAAGAAGATGAAGAAAAGGTATTGAAAATTTGGCGCCATTATTCCTCTATCGCGGGAAATCCTTAAAGGGCGAAAAAAAAACTACCCCGAGTTTTCATCACTTTTTCTAGCTTCTACGGACATTTAAGGGCTGATTTAGCACCCATCCCTTTCCAATGGCCAGCTGGGTATGCTAGAGAAACGCCGCCTGGTGTGTGGTTCGTGACGACAGCTCACGAAGAACACCAAATTGAACCCGGGGCCATTACCTCTGCCTTGTTAAATTGATTCGGATATTAATGTTTTTATGAAATTTTTATCCAAAGAGGGGCGCCATCGACTGAACAAAAAAATGTTCAGCCGGGGAAGGGGAGGGGGATTGCACTCTACCTTTCTAAAAGGACGCCTCCATAGGCTCAATGGCTAAGTTTGGTCTGATTGGGGGCAAAGTCAATGAATGGGGTGGACATAAAAATAGAGGGGGAGCAGTTGTGCATACAAAATGACCCCCTTAGCGCATACAAAATGATACCCCTGTCCCATGGAGTCCTTAACTGACCTCTGGGGTGAAGTCAAGGCTAAAATGTTTGGGGGACAACTTGACGCGGTCTGACAAGACAAACTTCACAACTTTTGACAAAGCTTTTGCTGGGTTGCCCGCTAAATGCCTACAAATGTGTTCCTTAGGATCATTACAGTGACGTAACGGTCGTGTCACATGTTCCCACATGAAACCATTCCAGATCAAGGTCGTGACACCAGGTTCAAATATTTTGATTTATTTCTAACCCGCTAGTTTTAGTTTACTCGCTTAAAATGGACGTTGAGTTGAAATTAAGCACTAAAATTATGACAGACTGGTTCCAAGCACTAACAATGTCATTCAAGATCACATTAGGTCCATGTCCTCGTATAACTTTAGAATGGTTAGCAAAGAGGTCAATGTCATCGTGTTAGGAAAAACCGCAAGCTGTCGACCAGACCAAACATTGTTCATTTAATTGCATAAAGTTCAATCACTCTTCACACTTTAACAGATAAAGATATTTTAATGAAACGTTCAGTGTTTGTGAATCTTTAAGGATGAAACAAAACGCACTGTTGTGAGCGGCCATGCTGATGTGCATGAGTCAAGTGGCACCCGGCGCCGTCAGCTGTCTTGAGCCCGGGGCGATGCTCCAGCAGTTTGGCAGCGCGGTCTGTTGTTGAAAGCGGCTGGGTAGGCAGCGCGCCCCAATGACGATCCGGTAATTCTAGGGGACACGTGGCCTGTGCTCGTGGTCTGATTGTGGTGAGCCCTCTCTCAGTCCGTCGTGTCAGTTCGTTCGGTCGCTGACTATTGCGAATACACGCCCTTCCCCATACTCGGCACTTACTTTCGGATCGGCAAATAAACGCACGAGTGGAATTTTATATTTGTTTTCGTTTTTGAAGAATAATTTGTCATGCATTCTTGCCTAATAGTGTCAAAATTGAAAATTACGACTAAAGTAAGTGATTTTTTTTATGAGAGCAAGCTGACTTCAAACGAAATTCTTTTTGAGTCCGCTCTACCTATTGGAAGAAGACAAATGAAGGAAAATTGAAACTAAAAGTTTTGAAATTAAAAGTTTTGAAAGTACAAAAAAAATATCTGGTAAAAATGTTATGGCCATGATCGATTTCGCCCTCCTATTCTGATACCAAATACTTTCTCTTCGAATCTCCCAAAAATTATTTCCCGGGAGCCCAAAATGTGGTGTCAGTCGTAAACACTGTTCGAGGTATAAAGGTATAAAGGTAATCGAGGTATAAAGGTGTTCGTTTCTCGAACACCTTTATACCTCGATGAAGACGGCGTTTCATACATTTGAGCACAATAAGACATGATCACATAAAATACAACGCTTCACTGTAGCTGTCGTTGCACAAGTCATTAGTAGCCACTAAAGGCGTGACATATTGAGCTTTCGAAATTCCTGCCATGTAGTTGACCAGATCTACAATTCAAGGAAGCATAGTAATCACCTATAGACAATTTTTGAAAGGACTATGTCATGCGATTCAACTTACCATTGTTCTCTATATGATAATCTGCACACTTCGGACTGCAATCACTGTGAAGCCACGACCCACTAGTAAACTGTTAGGTGTTCTCCTCGACCAACACCTTAGCTGGGAATTTCACTGCCTCATATTTATCTCACCTTCTCACTGAACTGTCTTCAGCTGCCGATTGACACTTTTGACTTACCGAATATACCAACGACGATGGTATTTGATGTACTTGCATGCCAGTTGCCGTTGCATCTATTTGGAATGCCCTTGGCAAATACACAGAATGATGTGTTGCTCACAACTCGTCTTCAATGACATCGCTGGCCATCGCCAGGACATCATCCTCTGAGGCAGCGATGAGCGGCATGTGTGGCAGCTGACGCCGGCGATAAGTGTGCGGCACTCTATAACTGTACATTAAAAGCATATCATGTGACATTGGGACAACTGTACATATGCCCTATTTTTCTGCGCTACCAAAAGAAACGTACATTTAAACCTGAAATAATTTTAATATGATTACAGCGAGGGACAATTATGCAAATAACCACTCTCAGTTGAGATATGTATTGTTCAAATGAAACCTGAAGCTAGTCTTATCACAAGTCGTATATTGCCTCTGTGTATTATTCCCATGAATAATTTTCAGAAGTCACCGTCCCTGATGGATTCACCTCATCCACATCGGGGGCTTCCCTTTCTATGCTGGTGACCTTGTTGCCCGCATCGGGCAAAACGTGTCCTAGGACCTCCTGTCTCAAAATAGGTCCTTCCCCTCACGTCTTGGTGGCCTCCTGTGCTTGAAGCCTCTTTTCTTCACTTAGGGGTGTGATCTCGCATCTTGGTGGACTGCTCTTATCCTCCATGGGACTCCTCTTCCATGTTAGGGAAATCTGTCACGGCTCTGCAACTTGATCCTCCTCAAACCTGGTCGGATCCTTATCTGTCTTGGCGGCATCTTTTTCGTCTGAGGGGCCTTCTCGTCATCTCTGTTCCTCGTCTCCTGTGGACCTGATCTGACATTATGGAACATAGTTTCCTGTTTTGGTGGCCTCCCCTTTATCTTGAAAGCCTCCTTACCCATCTTGGGTGACTTCGCGTGCATCATGGACCTTTTCCTCTCCTATCGATGTCTTCTTCGAAATAAGGTGCCTACTTCCACGTCTTGTCAGCCTCCTCCATCCTGACTGTCTGCTTGGCCATCTTAGGGAATCGTCTTGTGTACGGGGGCCTCCCGTTATTTCTTAGGACGTCCTCTTGCAAATTATGGACCTCCTCTCACGTCCTAGATGGCCTCACATCCTGGAGCAATTTTACCGGTATTTGGATGTCTCCCCATGTATCCTACGATCCTCCATATTTCATGGTCTTCCTCTCTCGTCATAGAAGGCCTCCTTTCACATCATGCGACCCCTTTACCATGGCCTGAGGCTTCCTCTCATATCCCACGTGTCTTCTCTGCCAAACTAGGAGCCTCTCGCTACGCCTCGTGGGTCTCCTCCTTTATCCTGGCAACGCCTTACTCATCTTGATGGGGGGGGGGGGCGTCCTTAAATTTGGGAACCTCACCTCCCTTTATACCTGCTACTTGTACTCGTACTGCTACTCGTATAGAGGCCTCCTCTTGCATCTACGAAAACTCATCACATCCATAGGTGTAGGAACGTCTAAAAAAAAGGTGGATTGGCCAGTATCAACAGCAGGGGCGCAGCCTCAGATATGGGCAAAGCTCGAGGGTGCGCCCCTCCACGGTAAAAAATACCATGGTTGAACACTTTTTAATAGAGAACGCGATAATTGTAATAGAGAACACACAATCTTCACCGTGAAAGGGGAGGGGCAGGCACCCTGGGCGTGCATATGGCTAACAGCAACATGTGGTACTGAAAAAAAAACTATCATCGCAGTATAAGTACTTTCAATTTCACACTTCTCGCTGGACTCACACGCTCTTTTTCACGACTGATGGATTCTTTTGTAATAATAGGTTTGTCTTCCCAGTGCAAGTGAAATCATTAGCATTATTGTTCTAGCGAAATTTATTCAACTTCCACTATGTGCGTGTGTGTGGGTGCATGCTCATTACAGCCTCACTAATGGGTATGCAATGTGCTCTATCTTCCATGATATAGTACTTTACGTTATTGGTTAATTGGACAAGTACAATACAGATTGCAGGTATAAAAGGAAGTGAGGTTTTCACATTTGAGGACCTCCCCCCGCCCCCCTCAAGACGAGTGAGGCGTTGCCAGGATAAAGGAGGAGACATGCGAGGCGTAGCGAGAGGCCCCTAGTTTAGCAGAGAAGGCCCGTGGAATATGAGAGGAGGCCTCAGGCCATGGGAAAGGGGTCACATAATGTGAAAGAAGGCCTTCTAGGACGAGAGAAGGGGACAATGGAATATGGAAGACGGTAGGATATATGGGGAGACATCCAAAAACCGGTAAGGAGGCTCCAGGAAGTGAGTCGAGGCCACGTAAGGCGTGCGTGGAGGTCCATAATTTGCAAGAAGACGGCCTGAGAAATACCGGGAGGCATCTGTATGCAAGAGGATTCCCTAAGATGGGTAAGTAGACAGTCAGGATGGAGGAGGCTTACAAGACGTGAGAGTAGGTACCCGATTTAGAAGAGGAGATCTATAGGAGAGGGAAAGGTCCATGATGCACGAGACGTCCCCCAAGACGGGTAAGGAGGCTTTCAAGATAAATGGAAGGCCCCCAAAACAGGAAACTATGTTCCATAAAGTCAGATCAGGTCCACAGGAGACGAGGAACAGAGATGGCGAGAAGGCCCCTCAGACGAAAAGGATGCCGCCGAGACAGATAAGGATCCGACCAGGTTTGACGAGGATCAAGTTGCAGAGCCGTGACAGATGTCCCTAACATGGAAGAGGAGTCCCATGGAGAAGAAGAGCAGTCCACCAGAATGTGAGATCACACCCCTAAGTGAGGAAAGGAGGCTTCAGGCACAGGAGGCCACGAAAACGTGAGGGAAAGGACCTATTTTGGGGCAGGAGGCTCTAGGACGCAAGATGGCTCTTTGTTGCCCGATGCGAGCAACAAGGTCACCTGCATAGAAAGGGAAGGCCCCAATATGGGTGAGGTGAATCCATCAGGGACGGAGACATCTGGAAATTATTCATGGGGAATAATACACAGAGGCAATAGACGAGCGCAAATGGATTGAGGGGCACGGAACAATGCATACGGTCCTATGTTAAAATGAAAATTATTGGGAAAATCCGTCGAATCGAATCGTGGAATGTGTGCGTAATAATTTTTAGGTCATTTTCAAACATGCATCGCACGCTATTCATATCATGATATTCATCACGTATTGTTTGTTACCAACTGTATTAACGGGTAGAGCTATTCTGACTCAAAGGCATCCAACTTTCTGAGGGCATTGTTCTGACAACTGCTGTACTAGATAATTGTCCTATGAGTACCTATAGTTCTGATAAGTATGCTAAATTTTTACCACGTCTCGCTAATCAGGGTTCACGCTTTTTCACTATGCAGGTAGAGCAAACTAGGGCAGGTACCAGTTTAAGTTGGTTGGATAGTTCTTCAGGGCAAGATTGCCAAAGCCTTTGTGGCAGGTTTATTATCTACAATACATTCATTTGTATTGGTGTGGCATAGTTTGTGTACGTCCTTGTAGGCTTTCCTTCTCAACGTGGTCACATTTCGCGACAATGTGTAAACTGTGAAATCGCACTGCTCAGTCGCATCGTCACGGTGACCGTCCTTTCGGTATGTGCCCAAGCGTTCCCGTGAGCATCCATTTATTACATGTGATCTGTGCATCGTGTGCGACAATGCACAAGTCGCGATAAATAAATCCAACCTGACTGGAGACAAAGATTCGACAAATAGTTAGTGCGTTTCTTGCTATGAAATCCAAGTATTCACTTATGCCAACCCATCAAGTCACAGAACAGCGTGAGACCAAAAAAAAGTAGCAGGCCCCATTTTTTGGATGGGATAGGAGGTCCCTTTTTGTGGACGGGCAGGGCGACCCCTTCTATCCTTGCCCCCTGGAAAAATTTCGTAAGAACGCCACTGACACAAAATATATATGCATATATATATATATATATATATATATATATATATATATATATATATATATATATATATATATATATATATATATGTATATAGAGCCGCTCATTGTATGCTCCTCCGCTATTTTTATGTACCGCGCTCCATCCATGGTCACACCTGGCGAGTTCCGTATTATCACCCTGGAACGCTTTGCACTATTTGTCAGGTTCGCCACAACATACGCTATCGGTTTCAGTGCAGACGAGGGATGGGAAGCACGTGTCAGGTAGTGCTGGGATGGGAAGCACGTGTCAGGTAGTGCTGGGATGGGAAGCACGTAGTGCTGCCAGCAGATCATTATCTTTACCGTCACGTGCATATGTGCGCTCTTCCGAACTCTATGCGTACTTTAAACCTATGTCCGACCAGATCCTCACAGCCCCTGTCGGGGAGGGTCGCTATATTCACCTCTAATCTCCAAACTAAACGTCGCGCCAAGATAACCAAGTCGCCATCGGAAAGCGTTCGACGAGCATGGTTCGAAACCACCTTAAATATTATTCCCCCAAAATTGACGTCACGAGAGGGCTTTCTGAGTTCAAGACGCACCTCATGTTTTTGGTTCTGTATGGTTCATTTTTTTGGAAGATTTTAATAAGTAAACTATTATTGAGTCAGAAAATCAAGGCGAAATCGACTATGGCTCCAAAATGTTTTCCCACTCAAAAGTACAGCATTGTATTTTTAAATTTTTAAACATTGCATTTTCAATTATTATATCTATATTTCATAAGGAGTAGAGCGCACGGAGAAACGTTTTTAGTCCACTTAACGTAATAAAAATGATTTACCTTATCCAGAATTTATACTTTAATATGATAAGACCATTGGGCAAATATGCAGAAAATAAGTAATTTAAAAAAATCTAAAATCCCTCGGGCTCATTTTGTTGTGTACGCAAAGATAAGAAATCCCTGAAGGATTCGTTTAAATGTTTTTACCCATTAAAGCGTGACGACTGGCTGAACATTCTGAGCGTGACCTTACTTTATCTTGACTAACTCTTACTGTGGATGGCCTAACCTCCAAATGTTCACACATGTCAGACTGATGTGGAAAATGATGTGCTACATTTCGGTTCGCTACTATGGACCGTTCTTTTTCACTAGCCTCAGAAAACCTCAGGGAGCGGAATAAGACCACCCTAGACTGCACGTGTCAAGGCTTGATTAATTATTGATGTGTGTAATGAGATTCCATGCGTTTTCTGACGGATTCTTTGAATACTCCTTTAGCCCTACCGACGTCTTACGCATCAGGTCCTACCGTATGTGGTAGCTGAGGGATCTGATGATTTTGCACGTGATTGCCTGTATCGGCTTAATCTACTGCATCAGGCTGGCAAAAGAGTGACTGTGTGAACAATATGACTGTGACTGTGTGTGTGTGTGAGTGAATTTTGCCAGCCTGCCACCGTGTGGTGATATCGGCTAGTTCCAGTTGAAGAGAAGATGTGCAAGAGGGTGAGTAGCGTAGGGTAGGAGGATGCATCCGAGGTGGAGGCTTAGTAGAGTCGTCGAGCAGTGGTGAAGTAGAGTTGAGACGGTCTTGAAGAGTAGAGTCGAGGTGGTCCGGATCGATTGAAGATGTAGAGCTGGTACAGTAGAGTTGTTTGAGAGCCGGAGATGATGAAGTCGAGAAAGGGGGTTAGTCCGGTCGGTGCCACATTTGGGTATGGGGTGCAGTGTGTGGGGGGGGGGGATGAGGTCGGGTCATCGGAATATGTGAACATTGCATGCACATATTTTTTGTTTCATTTTCTTTTTGATTTTTTCTCTTTTTTGTAACTTATCTTTTACTTTTCTCCGATTTTCTGGTCTTTGTTAATTTTTGCTTCCGTTTCTTTAACACGCGCCCTGGAGGGCCTCTGAAAATAGCGCGCACTGGAGAGGGGGGGGGCGGATTCCGCCTCCCCCTAAGATCTCAGCTCCTATGAAGGCTAGAGCAACAAGATTCGCAGGGTGGATGGGCACCAAAGTGAAAGCTATTGTGTGCAAAGTTCATGACCTTAGGTCAATATCTTCAAGGTCAAATGAGGTCAAAATAACACAATTTTCCGGTTTTGCGTGGCTTGGCTTGTTAGTGTTATGGATCGCTGTGGTTGTGTTTAAATGCTCCAAAATTGGCATTAATGATGTGTTAGACATTACTAATGGTGCAATACAGATGTCAGATCCGCCATTTGACCTCAGGTCACCTATATAGGAACACTTTATTAGGTCGTTACCTGCTCCAGTTACCGGAACGGGGCTCCCATCCCCACTCCTCCGATGGGCGGCTCGGCACAATCGGCTTCGCAAAGAAAGGAGTGAAATACATGAAAAAAGTATGGAAACGCTTAGGCACACAATGACAAACAGTAGATTTCGGGATGTATAGGGAGTAACATGTAAAGTGACATCAATCGCATGACAGTCATTTGCATTTATGACACACTCCAGTTGACCAAGTTTGGTTCCATTAGCCTATCATGAACTTGACCTGACTTGACCTCGGCGACCTAACATGACTTTTAAATTATATAGCATAACAATATGCATCAAACAAGTCGCTAGTGTTATCAAGAACACTTCCCTATTGCCAATATATGGGAAGCGCATCAGCGCCGATTTTTGTGGTCTGGCGCTGCGAATTGTTTTTACTTTAACGGCCCTTAACTTGAAAACGTCTCGGCCGATTTTCATTTGTCTTGCTTTAAACAATGCGCCGGTCATTTCTAAGCAGGTACGCGAAATATTTGGCGTATATCGGATGGTACAATATGGAGTTATGTATGAAAAATCGGAAGGATTGGCGGATTTCGCCAAACGCCCTCTAGGGCGTGTGTTAACCTGTTATGAACTTGACATGACTTGACCTCGGTGACTTGACATGACTCTGGAACAATGCAGCATGACAATGTACATCAAACAAGTCGCTAGTTTCGCCAAGAACACTTCCATTTTGCTAATATACGGGAAGCGCATCAGCGCCGATATTTGTGATCTGGCGCTTAGAAAATGTTTGGACTTTAGCGACCCCTAACTCGAAACATTTTCGGTCGATTTTCGTTTTTCTTACTTCAAACAACGCGCCGGTCATTTATTGGCAGGTACACAAACAATAGCGTATATCGGCCGGTAAAATCTGGAGTTATCTACGAAAAACCGGAGGGGTGGGCGGATTTCGCCCCCCCCCCTCTCCAGTGCGCGTGTTATTTGAGTAATAGCTTCGAATGTTGAAACCAATAACTATTCTCAAGTGAACTAGCTTCAGCGAGAACACAAATATGTTTGTTGATACTTTGCAATGGGTTTACACGAGTGCATTTGCGACCCACGAAGCGTCAGAATGACACTTGGGACTGTTCCCAATTGAGCATAGTTGTTTAAATTGAGAACAATTGCTATTCTCAGTCTGACTGGTTATACTCGAGACCGAAAGATATTCTCCTTACTGAGTATTGAAAGTAGTTTCAATGAGTACAGTTGTAAGTCTCAACGCACTGGCATTCTCATCTGAGAATGATGTTCTCAGCATATCGCAAACAGATCGCTCGTCTTGTGTAGTCTGATTTGAATAGGGAAAATGAGAACGTTTACTGTTATCAGAGAATATATATGCTTCTCACATTGTTTTCAGTTTAGAGTCAGGGGCCGAGAACAAGAGAGGGGAATGTTATCACGTTGAAAAAATATACTTGAAAATGGCACCACCCGAGAAAAGCAACGATGGAAATGGTAGTGGTGGGGATACAGTTGTTAGACGCAAGGAGTTTGTCAGGCTCCAGCTCAATTATTGATTTATTTACACATTCTCACATGATCACTAATAGAGCAAGCCGCCACAAATAATTTAAGGCACGATGCGCTTAGAAATACATATTGCATACATGCAAAGCATGTAGTGCAAGCGAACACGTTTGCAGTAAATGCGTAATAGAAATAAATATTATGCGTTAGTCCTAAGATATATGCAGCTTTTTGACGAACATATAGTAAAAGGACCAGTGAAGGTGTCAGCAACCACTTGCTATGAAAGCTAATCGATAATAACTACCTCATTGACACTTCTACATGGCACTCACACCTCATCGAAATTACCAATGTATGCTCTCGCTTCCGTCTTGAATGAGGCTGGTACATAACTGTGAAAGATGTTTGCAATGTGAATCATCGAAAAAAAATAATTTACTAGTATTATAAATATCCAAACAAACCCGATTGCACCGCGTTCACTCGTGTTCCTGGTATGCATGGAATATTTATACGGGTTAATACAAGTTGGCACATCAAAAGAAAATAGCTGAACAGGTTTATATGCTCTTTTTGAGGATACTTCTAATGAAAACAAAATTCAATTGTTCAAGTTTCGAAGCCACCGAAGATATTTCGGAATGTTGTGCTAGATAATTGCAGCGTAGGGAGAATGTGAAGCCAGATGACGTGTGAAACATGAGTCGCATCAGGGATTTATGCTGTACTTTGCACTTTGCTTATATTGTTCTGCGAAGTGTGTGTAGCAGCGGAGCCCGTCCAAACGACGCTGGCATAGTCAAAAAACAGAACGTACATTTGCGAAGTCTTCAACCGCTACAACACTGCACTTGGATTTGGAAATATTTATTTCAGCCTGGAAGGATCGCATTAGTAGACTCATGACTGTTCGCTGTTTGTACTCTGCCACTATCATTAGATGCAAATGCAAATTTATAGTCCAGTATAGTACACTGAAATCGAGAATTCCGTCCACTTTTCTAGTTGGTTATTGGTTTTACGACACATCGACCGTTGAGTCATGCAGCGTCGCCAATCTGTCACGCCGATTCGTTGAGGGCGAAGAGTAGCGACAGGTCAGACTCGAACCCACAACCTTTCGATTATGAGACGAACAACTTACCCCTAGACTACTCGTCCCCCGTCCACTTTTCTAATTCAACGGTGTAAATATTGTATGCGATATGGGCATCCGGTTGGGAGTTCTCGTGAACGTTTCGCATTTGCCAGGATTTATACTTAATCACCAGCTGACGACACCATGCTGCCAGACGATTGACGCCAGCTGTTGCAGAAATAAGCCGTTAGCATGACAAGTATTATGATGTTTTTTTGGCATAACCTGGATAAAGAAGACGCTCAGAGTGAAGATTCTGGCGCATGTCTTCGATAAATATGGAAAGTAAAATAAAAACGAGCCATGTATCCGTCTGTAACCTGGAAAACTACTTGCCTTACCTGTCACGATGACACCCGATGGCCTGTGTGATCGCTCTTGACACTTGGTTGTGCATGCTCGCCTATTTAAAGCGGTTTGGAAATACTTCAGAACTTGCTGAATGGTTGAAAGTTTTCGTTAAACGTTCTTTGGCGAGTTCCTCCGCGCACTCACGGATTATACGCGCACGTATGGTCCACTGACCGTGTCACGGCTGATGGATGGCAAGACGTCGACCACTGCTGGTTCTGCTATGTGTAGCCCCGAAAAAGAATCCAGAGGGTACATTGGTGCAATCGGATGCTGTTTGACTGCCGGATCTGTGCATTTTGCAGCATTGAGCCTGATCCAAGCGACTGGAGTGGTCATCTGAAATGGTGTCTATATTCCTATCAGGCAAAGGAAGACTGACACAATATTTTTAGAGACGCATTGTATGAACGACCAAAATGCTTTTGAATTATCATCAGGTTGAAAAATGTATGCCTTAGTTGCATTTTGCCCATTGCATGACCTATTAAAATCCCTTGATCACGAAAAATGTTTGGAAAATATTTAGTTACTCTTTTCGGCACCTTCCAAATCAGAATGGTTTTCGATAACCTTTCAGACTAATCTTTAGCAATCCGTTAGGTATCATAGCCAACCTAGCAAGTTATCATTGCAATGGACCATTGTTATTGATAGCTCTCTAATATGAACTCATGCAAGACTAAGCTCATCTAGTACACACGAAAGCTGCAAACACAAATTCAAAGAGAATGTTCAGTATGCTCAAGCTCCCACCCAGATATACAGAGGCTTAAGATCCTTTGCTGGTATGTGAATGTAAACAAATCTGGTAAATTCTTGCGCTTGTAAATCATGATGTTTGGACATCCTGTCGCCGTGCAATGTGGCGTAACAATATCCGACAGCCAAGAACACTAGTGCGCCACAATATCCGACAGCCAAGAACACTGGAGCGCCACAATATCCGACAGCCAAGAACACTGGAGCGCCACAATATCCGACAGCCAAGAACACTGGAGCGCCACAATATCCGACAGCCAAGAACACTAGTGCGCCACAATATCCGACAGCCAAGAACACTAGTGCGCCACAATATCCGACAGCCAAGAACACTGGAGCGCCACAATATCCGACAGCCAAGAACACTGGAGCGCCACAATATCCGACAGCCAAGAACACTGGGGCGGCACAATATCCGACAGCCAAGAACACTGGAGCGCCACAATATCCGACAGCCAAGAACACTAGTGCGCCAAAATATCCGACAGCCAAGAACACTGGTGCGCCAGAATATCCGACAGCCAAGAACACTGGAGCGCCACAATATAAGACAGCCAAGAACACTGGTGCGCCAGAATATCCGACAGCCAAGAACACTGGGGCGCGACAGAATGTCCAAGCGTCAGAATCTTAAAAGACAACGCGGCTCTAGAATTAGCACGAGACCCGTGGAGGCTGTGGACGATTGTCGCACTTGAAGTTATATACATTGAACATTCTGTCGCACCTCAATGTTCTCGGCTGCTAAGGCATTCTGACGCTTAGTCATTATGTCGTTTTGGCATTGTGCGCCTGTGCGTCGTCGCGCACCTGACTGATGGCCGCCGGCGGCGACCGGACGTGACGTTCCGACACGACCCGATCGCGACCCGCCGGCATTCCACCAGCGGCGCCGGGTCACCGGAGCTCGGCGGTGGCCAGCCAGCCATGCCGGCGTCGCCCCAGGCGAGCCGCGCGAGCGCGCAGAGGCAATGTCGTGACGTCCCTGTCGACAGCTCGACCGTGTCACAGCTCGTCCTGTCATCGCCACTTGGAGCCTGCCAACAGACGAGCAGATAAAAATACGTGCGGCGTGACACACTCGGCATGACATGGGCTCGATTGCCTGCGCGCTCATGTGCGTTCATGCTCGCAATCCAGGAGACCGGGACCGGGACCGGGCGAACGATCCCGGACACCATCTAGGGACCATTCGGGCAATTCGCCCTCACAGACAACCGGCGGAGGCCGCTCCGGAATGCCGACCCCGGACATCATTCGCTGAAACTTCCCCTGGAGACCGCCGCTGGTGGACCACCCCTGGAGACCACCCGGGGACCACCCGAGGTCCACCTGGAGACCACCCGAGGACCACCCGAGGTCCACCTGGAGACCACCCGAGGACCACCCGGGGACCACCTGGAGACCACCCGAGGACCACCCGGGGACCACCTGGAGACCACCCGGGGACCACCTGGAGACCACCCGGGACCACCCGGGGACCACACGGGGACCACCTGGAGACCACCCGAGGACCACCCGGGGACCACCTGGAGACCACCCGGGACCGCCCGGGGACCACCCTGAGATCGCAGCGCCGTGCCCTGAAGCACTGCCAAAAGAAATTAACTAGGATGATGATGCAACGGTGCAGGTAGCTTTTGGGGCTTCCTCCGACTTACCAAGGAAAGAAACTTAACCTCGTTTCACGAGAGGATTTCGACGAGACCTTTCTTATTTGTTTTTCTAAAAGTATAGCTCTCTGCCGCTTAGTCAGTGTGTCCCATTGCGCGACTGCTTCTATGAACAGTCTCAAATATACTGTTGGACAATTTGATGACTTAGTACTTGCGCGTTCGTTTGCGGTGTGTATCACGTCAGGTCACAGAGGACGTCTTTCAGAAAGTCTAGGGAAAACTCACGCAATATATGGCTGTGTGGGGGTGGGGTATGCTTCCATGCTGTCTTTTGAAAAAACTATTTCGTGTTGCATCAGAGTGAGCCGTGAGGATAGTAATGCATAATTTAAGAAAAGGCCATCACACGGGTATGAAAAACATGAAAAAATACCATCACTCAGATAATGAAAACAGCGAAACATTACTTTAGCCGTAATATCAAACCTGAGTGGATGTACCTTTAAGCTCTTGACTCCCGTTATCATGTTCAGCTTCTAAAGTCATCAGACGACGCGCCCATATAAAAGCTTAACATGTCCATCCATCGCAGTAGACGGAACAGAACTTGATGCGCTTAGCGCTTGATTATATACATACATAAATACACGCACACACACACACGCATTATATATATATATGAATGCATGTATGTTTACATGCATGCTAGTGTGCGTGCATGTGTGCATGGGTCCATGGTCAGTACCATTTCTGACCTCCATTGCATGCCATTTACAGATATGTTCGTAAAATGTTCTCTATTTTTGTCGCATCGCAATATTTTGTGCGACTTAGCGCGGTAGATGGCTGGGGTCAGTGGCGTCGTCACGAAATTCTTCTAGGAACAAGGATAGTCTTGCCCCTCCTCAAAAAGGGACCTCCTATCCCATCCAAAAATGGGGCATGCTACTTTTTGTTTTGTCTCACGCTGTTCTGTGAATTGATGGGTTAGCATAAGTGAATATTTGTATTGTCTATTGGATTTCGCCCCCCCCTCCAGTGCGCGTGTTAACATATCTTTTTCTTTTTTTCTTTTTCCTTTTTTTCACACTCGTTCCATAATGCGTGTAGTCTTGAGAAAGTGGAAGAGGTGTTCGTGTAATGCTGGATGGTCGTCGTTGAGGAGCGTGGTGAGGTTCAGTGGGATGTTGTTCGTTGTGCATTAGCTTGTGATAAGTTGTCTTTCGTTGTTGTATTTGGTGCAGTATATGAGCATGTGTTTGACTGTGAGTGTGGCCGCAGGTAGTGCATTGTGGTCGTTGTTGCTGAGTCTGGTGTTTTGGTTGACGGAGTGCCAGTATTCGTGTTTCGGGTGTATTTCGTGTAGCTGTGTTGTTACTGTATCACATGCTTGTTGTATGTGTTTGTTGATGGCCTGTCGTATTGTGGGGTAGTAGTCAGATTGTGAGTAGGGGCATTGTGTGATTTGTTGTAGTGTTGTGGCTATGTTTGCTTCTGTGTCTGCGTGTTCGTTGCCGTGTGTGTTTGTGTGACATGTGATCCAAAGAAGTGTTGGCCGTTGTAGTATAGTGAGTTGTTTGTGGACGTGTAGCATTTTGGGTATGAGGGGGTGTTTGTATTTGGCGTGGGGTGTTATGCTCTGTAATGCTGATTTTGCGTCTGTGGCTATGATGTGTTCAATTTTGGTGTTGTAGACGTGCAGTATGCCGATAAGATTGCGGATAATTATGCTGTGTATGTGGATGCTGTGTCGTGCAGACGGGCACGTAGGATGACCCGCGGCGGTGCTGCGTTGGGTACAGCACCGCCACTGTGTCCGTCTGCTGTGTATGTGATTTGGAGCCGTCTGTATATATGATGCTTTGGTTGGCGTACTGGGCTGTGAATTGTAGGAATTGTGGTATTTTTGTGTGTGTGTATGTGGTTTTCGGTTTGTCAATGAGGAGGTGTGTGTTGGGTGTCGGATGTTTCCACCATGCTATGGGTTGTGGGAATGGTGTTGTCGTTGGGAGTGTTATATCTAGTGTGTTGGCGTGTCTGTGTATGCAGCAGCCTATTGTGGTCTGTAGTCGTGGGGAATTCATGAGTTGGTGTCTGCGTGTTGTGCGTAGTTTTAGTGCCTGTGTAAATGGGTGTTGTTTCGTGAGCTGTGTTTTGTAGTGGTATCTAAGTAGTGCTTCTGTGCGTCTGTGCTGTAGTTCTGGAATGTGGTTGTATATGTGAAGAGCGTGAGAAGGTGAGGTGGTGTAAGCTCTTGTGCCTATTTGTGGGCATTGGCGTTGAATATAATCTAGAATTTTGAGGTTTGATTTAGCTGCGTTTTCGAAGGGTCGGGGATCCGTATTCCATAATTGGCCGAATGAGTGATTTGTAAAGGGTTAGAAGTGTGTTTCGGTTGGATCTCCACTGTGTGCCAGAAAGTGCTCGTAGTATGTTGATTCTTTTTGAGGCGCGTTTTTGTATGTTTAGGGGGTGTGACCGAAAAGTTAGTCGTTGGTCTAATGTGATACCTAACAATTTTCTTGTGGTGACAAAGGGGATGGGTGAGTTGTTTATTTTTGGAGGTTGTAGGTTTGTGTCTCTGTTTTTGCCGAAAACCATGCATTTGGATTTGAGTGGTGCTATATGAAGGTTTAGTGTGGCAAGTTTGTTGTGGAGTTCTGCTGGTGCGTGTTGTATTACTGTTAGTGCGTATGCTGGTGCTTCTGTTGATGTCCATGATACTATGTCGTCGGCGTAGATTGCAATTTTAGTCGAACAGTTGTCGGTCATGACTGAATTTAGAGCTGAAGTAAAGAGTATAGAACTGAAAACTGAGCCCTGCATTAAACCGATGGTGGGGAATTTGGAGTCTGAAGTGTGGGGCCCAACTTTGACTTGAAAAGATCTGTTGAGTAGATATAAATGTACGCAGTGCATCAGCCTGCTTTGTATGTCTATCTGTAAGTGTTGTAGTAGTGCTACTATGTTGATGGTGTCATAGGCTTGTTTTAGATCCAGGAAGACGGCGAAAGTGGAACGTTTCCTGGCCGCCGCTTCCTGGATGTTTGTGATGAAGTAAGTGAGGTTGTCTAGACATGATCGATTGGGAAGGAAACCTGATTGAATAGGAGAGATTAAGTCGTGTGTTTGGATGATATAGAGGAGGCGGTTTTGACAAGACGTTCGAATAGTTTGTGAAAGCAGCTAGTGAGGGCATTAGGGCGATAGGAGGTGCAAAGAGTTGAATCTGTGTTTGGTTTAAGTATGGGTGGGAGAGAAGCGTGTAGCCAGGATTGTGGGTATGTATGTGTGGTCCATGCGGTGTTGTAAGTGTTGAGTAGTGTGTGCAGTGCTGATGTTGGTAGGTGTTTGAAGAAAGAATAGTGAATGTTGTCCAGTCCTCCACATGTTTTACCTGTCTGTGCGATTGCTAATTGTAGTTCTGTAAGTAGTGTTGAAGAGGTGTGTGCGTGTGTGTCTGATTTGGGGTGGGGAGTTTCGTGGAAGTGTAAATGATCTGAGGTGGTAGTCGTCTGCGAAGAGGTTTGCTATTATTTGTGGGTCTGTTGGTGATGGGTGCGTGGTCGCTAGAGTGTGGGTCTGAATTGGGGATCGAGGATAGGGTAAGGGCTAGGCGTGATGATGGGAGAATCACGTCTGGGGTTGTGGGGAGGGGGTGGGAGCCAATTGGGACGAGGTAGGTTGGTGATTCGGTGTTGAGTATTGTGAGGTTGTGTTTGTCCGCTAGAGTGATGAGTGTGCGTGCTCTGTGGTCAGGTGCTGTAGTGCTTCGGTTCCATAGTGTGTGGTATGAGTTGAAGTCTCCGGTTAATATTACTGGGGTGTTAATTTGGTCAAGTGCTTTGCCTAGTTCCGAAATTGTTTCTATGTTCCGTGTTGGGGTCGTATATTTTAATGAGTGTGTAAGCTGTGTTGTGGAGGTGTATTTCTGTTATCGGTATATCTGCTGTGGTGTTGAAGTGTATCAGGAGGTGTGGTGTAGTGTTCTTAATGTATGTGCAGACACCGCCTGACCTTTGTGTGTTGTGTGTGTCTCGTCTGTGTAGTAAATATTGAGGAACGTTAAATTTACATGGGTCGTTTGGTTTGAAGTGGGTTTCTTGTATGCAGAGTGCTACCTGATTTGATTGTAGTGCGTAGTGTTTGAATTATGGCCAGTGTCCCATGAATCCGTGTGTATTCCATTGCAGTATTGTGCTCATTGTTTGTATGTGTTAGCGCGGGTATTTGGGCGTTTAGGTGATGGTTGATTTTTTGGTTGTGCTCTTGGCTGGCCTGTGTGGCTGAGTAGATGGTGGTGTCGCGTTTGGGGCGTTCGTGGTGTCTGAGTCAGTTGTGCTGTGTTCTCGTTCCGTCTGCTCCTCCGAGTCTGTGTCCTGATCTGTGAGTGTGGTGTAGGCGATCTGTCCAGTGTGTGTTTGGTGTGTGGGGATGCTGCGGATGCCGGTTGGTATTCAGGTGGCGGCGGTGGGTGGTAGGTTGCAGTGGATAGGTTTCAGTGTGCTTGACGGTGGTTTGAAGGTCCTGGTACTGGTGGTCTGGTTTTGCGGGTGTTTGTGTTTGGTGGTGTTCGCGTGTGCTGGGGTTGCGGTTGTTCTGCGTTGGTGTTTGTGTTCTGTACATGTTGGGAGCGTGTTGTC
This sequence comes from Imbricaverruca yamaguchii, assembly GCA_034440575.1. Classification (NCBI taxonomy): domain Eukaryota; kingdom Metazoa; phylum Arthropoda; class Thecostraca; family Neoverrucidae; genus Imbricaverruca; species Imbricaverruca yamaguchii. The sequence goes on along the minus strand of JAOTOL010001600.1, from coordinate 211,880 downwards.
AGAGCCGGGTGGTGTGCGTTTGTGAGTGGTGGTGGTTGCTGTTTCTGTGTGCCCGATTCTGTGTGACGAGCCGGCCACGCCGCCGGCGGGTCCAGGACCGACGCCCTGGCCTGGTACGGGTCCATGCCCTCGAGATGGATCCGGCGGAACACCTCCCGCTCCGCCATCCACCGAGGGCAGGACCCATCCGAGGCCGGGTGCCCCCCTCCCCCCGCAGGCGGCGCAACACAGCTCGCCGCTGGTGCAGGTGTCGGTGGGGTGTGATCGTGCGCATGAACCGCAAGTGTGGTGAGGTACACGGCACCGCCCACTGTGTGCCCGTAACGCTGACATGTCTTGCAACGTCGCGGGAGGGGTGCGCGTGGTGTGACCGAGTAGCTGAGGTATCCGGCTTTAATGTGGGTTGGTGGTCTGCGTGTGTTAAAAGTCAGTATGAGTAGATGGGTTGTGGTGTATCCTGGCCTCGGGGGCGGCGGTTACACGGCGGAGACGCCCTGGTCCCCAAGCTTGCGGACCAGTGTCTCCGCCGATATTCCGACCAGCTCCTGGGCCATGATCGTCCCTTGGCTGGTGTTGAGGTTAGTTGCCGGTGTGATGGTGATTGGGGTGCCATTTATGTGTTTAATTTTGTTGAGTAGGTATGCGTCGGTTTTGTTGTTTGCCTGTATTAGTAGCGCCCCGGATCTTAGAGGTTTGGCATGTACGGGCGCCCCTATGTAGTGGGAGATTTCTCCATCTACCAGCCAGGGGTCCAGGGTGCCCATTGGCTCCCCGTCCCCTCGGCGGCAGATAAATAAATCTCCCGTGGGTTGTGGCTCGGTGGTGGTCATGTTAGTGTGTATGATGGTCGGGTTCTGTTGTTTTGTGATGTTGGGTACACAGTGTAGATGGCAGGTGAGTGCTGAAGGTGGGTTAAATGGGCGGGAAGGTAGTGTTTGTGTGCAAGGAGTGGGGATGCGGTGTCAGGTTTGTGTCCCGTGTGTATAAGTGTGTTTCTGGGGCTGTGCTAGTGGCTGGTGGCTGGTGGCTGGTGGATGGTGGCAGGTGGCGTCTGGCGTCTTCTTTTGTTCCCCGACCGCACTGTGGCCGCAGCTGGCATCGTCCTCCTCTCCGTCCTCGTCCGGAAACAAACGCACGTGTTTCGGTACTGAGGCAATTCCTCAGTCGTGACCTTGTGGAGACGTGAAAAACCAGGAAGAAGAATGACAATACGGTAGGGGACATACTTGTGTTAAAGGCGGACACTTGTTCTGCGCATGCGCAATTCCTTATGAAAATACTCTTGATTTTGTTCGCATAGTGGCGCTCTTGGCGCAATCCTCGCCGCATGACATAGATTGTTTACGTTTTCGCCCCATAATGAAGCTTGATGGCATCATATTCATTTTGTTGTAGACTAGGTGATATGGGAGTAGGTGATATTGGCTGTATCAGGTTTTTTTCTCAAATGAAAACAGGGACACAAGCCATATTACTTGTGCTTTCACAGCAAGGGGTGCCTGAGTGAGAAATGTCCCTGACTATGCGTTTTTTTAGGATATTTAATTTTCCAACTAGCAAAAAATATAGTGGGAAATTTCCCCAAATACCACAACATCTCCGAATCATTATAGGAATGTCTGAACATTCAAAATTGACCATGCTCATTATCAAACTGGGGGTAGGCAGCATTCATCATACAATCCCAGTAGTTGAATGTTAGTTTGCTGGATGAGCACACCCTGTCTGGATACCTACATGCTCAAGTTCTGAAGCAGTGTTCAGATTTGTTTCATTTGGATGCCACATGGAAATGGTATGCCTAGGCTTGCCCTTTGTTTTGCAGGATTGATTGTGGCAATGTGGGTACCTACACACCATACCTGGTGCAATTTTATATGAAACACTTGCTGCAAGAGTGCATAACTTCCAGTAGTGCTGTACTTTAAGGCATTCGCAGTACATGTTTTGCATGCATTTTAACTCCATAACAAAAATAGGAGATATGTTTTGTTAGCTTCCGTTATATCAGTTCTTCTGCAAAGTTTTGGAGATAATTTTTTCCATTTTACTTTTTGTAGCACCAATACATTCTTCCGTAAATGCTTACATTTCAGGAGGCAGGCAATAAAGGGGCTTTGAGTTGGGTAACATTCCAAGAATAATTCCATTAGGAATGAAGATGGAGCATAAATTAACCTAATGCAGCTAAAACCTCTTGTCAGAAGAGAGCATCTTTAATGCTAAATGGCTAAATGGCAGCCAAGGTACCCTAAATCATCTAAAAAATGTTTTTTTTTAAAAGGTATTGTATTTTAAGGCAGCCATGACAAGCTTTACATACATTTCACATTTATGAAGGACACAATGGGTTAAGCTGAGCAAAGTAGCGTTTATGCTTGGCAAGTTTTCAATGTTTTTAACATTTTATAAGTTGAGCTTTCTTCTTTTCAAAAAGCTGTTCAGGCTAGATATGCTATAAAAATAGTTCAACATTTTTCGTTTTCTAATTTTGTTTTCTGCAAAGAAGATTAGGCTTCGATTGGTTACCCTAGGTTACATTATTAGTCTTTCTCAGGCTATGTTATGAAGGCTCATTTTAACATACATTTTACATTATATTATCTGAATCAAAGCACATTTTTTATATGGTTTTGCTTGTCAAATGATGAAGTAATTATTACCAGATGAAATTATTGGTCACATTGTCTTAATCATGTTGACAAACATTGTATTGGAAAAATTCCAAGAAATGAGAAACTATTCTTATACACAAATTTACCAAAGTTTTGTCTTGTAGCAAAATATGAGTGGTCTGGGACAATGCAGTTTGACAGGTAGGTACCCGCAATCATTGGCTGGAATGTATTTTGTGAAACATGACCATGCGTCTTTGGGCAATAGATCTATTTGTCGTGTTCCAAAATCATTTTGTGTTCAGTGGAAATATAAACATATTCTGTGAAATGTAGTTGAAAACTGAGGCATGCAAAGCACATGCAAAGAAAAATAAATAACTGTTCGGTGGTATTCATTGTTATTTTTGCTTCAGATGCTTCCACCAGGTTTTGATCATTAGTTAGTTAGTTAGTTAGTTATTTGGGTTTTAGGGCGCATCAACTGCAGTGGTTATACAGCGCCCATGGTTTTGATCATTCATCCTCATAAAAATGAAGAGTGTATGTAATGATTTAGCTCCATAACTCATTGGTCCTGCTACTTCATTCACAAGAAATAAATGCTTAAAAATTGCAAGTCACAATACCTATGGTATGCATAAGTATTGTACATATGTCTTTTCCCTTTAGGTAATTTTGTAATCGTTGGTTTTTTCCGCACTGTAATATTTGGGAAGGTAGTTAGTATGAGGCGACCAGTCATTTACTCTGCAATTTGATATTTCTTAGTTGGCAGAAAAAGTAACACCAAAAAAGAAGCTGTGGATTGGGTCATATAACATACCAAATAATATTGATATATATAGATGTATACATAATAATATTGATAAGCTGCTGATGTTGAAATCAAACTGGAGTCTCGAAATAGCACTAGATCATTAATCATTTGCCAGATTTATCGTCCACCAAGTTTCTGCCACGAAAATTTTCTTAAGGGCACTGAAAAATTGCCGCAAATAATTGAGAATGAGAGGAAGCTTACAATTATGACAGGAGATTTCAACGACAACCTATTAAATATTCAAAATGATAGAATTGTAGAGAAATTCTCAAACCAATTATTGTCATAAAGTTTTCTACCAATAATCACAAATGCTACTGGGGTGCAAAATACTACTAGCTCCCTATTGGACAATATCTTCATAAATGAATTTTCATGAATTTCCTCATCATGATAGAAGACCTTTCAGATCATTTTCCAGTGTTTATAACATCAAATGGCCTGACGAAAAATATGGAGTCAAATTATCCCAAAGAAATACTTGATTACAATCAAATCCATCTCTTAAATGACTATTTAATATCAAGGTTTAATAAATTTAAACAGCACAATTACCCAAATATAGCATGTAATGATTTGCTCTCAGCATATAAAGATGGTATTCATCTTATTATAAAAAATTGCCCAAGTAGGAGGAAAACTCCAATGAAAGCCTGGATTAGCTCTGGCATATTATGTTCCATAAATCGTAAAAACAAGCTATATAAGAAGTTTATTAAAAATCAAAATCCACACAACGAGGTCCAATACAAACAATTCCGGAACATCCTTATCAAGAAACTCAGAGAAGCAAAGAAGCAACACTATTCAAATGCCCTTCACGGCAGCAAATCAAATGGAAATAAAACTTGGAAACTACTACATGAGCTGATAAATAAACATAGAACAAAGCAAAAAATCCCAGAGACCATGTTAGATGAAAATAATGAATGTCAAACGGAACAAATTCCTAATGCCTTCAACAATTTCTTTTCAACCATTGGCCAGAAGTTAGAAACGAATATCACTATTTTTAGCAAAGACCCAATAGAATATATTGCAGGGCATGGCCATGCTAATTGGGAACAAGAAATGTCTACTAATGAAATCCAAGTCGAAACAATTATAAAGTCACTGAACACTGTTGGAGGAGGGGCTGATGGCATTAGCACAAAAACTCTCTTACTGACATATACAAATATCCTGACACAAATCACCCACTTCTTTAACCTCTGTCTTAGAAGTGGAGTTTTTCCTAAGCGACTAAAACAAGCCATAGTTATCCCAATATTTAAATCAGGAGAATTGAACAAGTTCACAAATTATATGCCAATTTCTATGCTTTCAGTGTTTTCAAAAATCCTTGAAAAAATGGTATACTCTTATTTCTTATCTTATCTAGAGCTGAATAATATACTCAGTACTCTCCAATTTGGATTTAGAAGAAAAAAACGTAGCACCTACATGCCGATTGCTCACATGTATGACCAACTTACAACATCTTTGGAAAAGAAAGAACTTACATGTGGTCTCTATATTGACTTGAAAAAGCCTTTGATACTGTGGGCATTGACATTCTACTTAAAAAATACAACATATTGGCATATCAGGAACTCTACTCATGATATTGCATTCTTATTAAAAAAATCGCTATCAGCAAACTAAAATTAATGATGTAGTCTCAGATGCAGAGTGCATCATTATGGGAGTTCCACGAGGCTGCATACTTGGTCCACTACTCTTCCTTATATACATTAATGATTTGGGTAATTCTTTTGGATGGAGCATTCTATTTATTTGCTGATGATGCTGCTATCATGATAAAAGCTACGAATATTGAGGAATTACAAATTAAAGTCAATGCCAATGTATCAGGAATGAGTGGATGGTTTCAGGCCAATACCTTATCACTGAATGTCAATGAAACAAACTACCAAATTTATTCCAGTATTCCTTGTACTGACTTAAACATAGCAATAAATTCTCAAATAGTTCATAGGAAACAGCAAATCACATATCTTGGAGTAATAGTCGATGAAAAATTAACATGGAAATTTCACATAGCATATGTTGCTGCAAAAACTAGCAGAAATCTAGGAATACTGGGAAGAGCAAAATTATTTATCACAAGTCGTGAATTGAAATATCTATGTAATACTTTGATTCTTCCATATTTCAATTACTGTGCATTAATATGGGGAAACAATTTTCCGACACGATTAGACAAAATTGTTAAGATACAAAAAAAGGTCATTACGAATTATAGATAATCAGCACTATTCATATCCTACAAATGAATTGTTTGTCAAATATAACATATTGAAGTTCCCTCATATTGTACAGGAACAGAACATACTACTACTTTACAGATTCTTTAATCAAACATTACCAATCACTATAATGAATATGTTCAAATACTCATCATCAAGTAACTTAAGGCATGTTGATCATTTTCATGTACCTTTTTCATCACAAACCTATAGACTTCATTCCATACCATTTATAGCACCAAGAACTTGGAATATTATCATTGGTACAAAATGTACTTCCTGTAGTCATGTACCTATTAAGAAATAAGGTACAAAAATAGTTATCAGATCATATTTTATTGACTTACACATCACAAACTAAATGGTTAGTAAAATTAACCAATTCGCATTATAAAAAGGAGAAACTATATGTAGGTTGATCTTATATGTATGTATGAGTAAAACTGGATAAACAAGTAAATGCATATGCGATGATGCATTATACCTATACATGTTATTTCAGCTGTGTGCTACTGTGTGCATGTTTGTGCATGGCTGTGCATGGATGCATATCAGTGTATACTTATGTATGTAAATGCTAGTATATGTGTATGCATTTATATTTGTATATATGTATGAGTGCATGTGTTTATGTATGTGAAGTAAGTTTAGGTGTACATGTTTCATGTGTGTGTATATGCTGTGACACTGTCACACTTGTGACAGATTTGTGTGATAGTGCACATGTATGTACACTTTTCCCCTCATAACACTTTTCACTGTGTGGCCCCAGGAGTTCCTTGACGTTACTAGCTTGCTACCTAGCTGAGGCGCTCCTGGGACTACTTCTACTAATAACTGGTGGTGGCCTATCTGCAAAAGAGACAAATAAAAAGATGCAACTAGTTATAGTGAACTGTATGTATGAAGAGAAATGACATGTATATTGGATGCTGAGGCATTCCTAAGCTGGCTGGCCAAACTTTTGAATAGTTGGCGATGGGAAAACCCAATAGCAATCGAGCCTGTAACAGTGCGTGTAGCCAAATAGGATAGGGTACTGCATGTGAAACAGGCGTCGACATTAGGAAAAAAATATTACCCAGTCTTCCCAGTCAGATCCTTGGGTAAAAAAAATATTACCCCTACCCCGTCTTCCGGGGTAGGGGTTATCGTAAGCTCCCAAATATTCAAACTAAGCGTTACACGGAACGAAAGTGGTGTTATCCGAAAACACTCCATGAGTAGGGCTCGAAACAACCCGCAAAATGTTTTCCCCGCAAAACTTTTCCTCTCAAAAAGTGACGTCAGTGGTGGGTCTGTGGGATCACGTCTGACGTCATGTTTTGGGCTCTGAAAAGTTTACTTTGGGATAGGTTTTAACAAATATTTTAAATGAGAAGAAAAGGCGAAATCGAGCGTGGCCCTAAAGCATTTGCCCTTCAAAAAATCAACTTTTTAATGTTTGGAAATTCTCAACATTTTCAGTTTTTAATTTTCTTGAATTTATATTTTCATGAGTGCTTAATTTAGCCATAATCTTCCACTTTAGCCCGACGGGCAAATATGTAGAACAAATAAAGCCATCAAACACTTCGTTCCCCTGATTTTTTTTTGAATACCTATAACGACAAGCACATGTAACGACAAGCACAAGCTGAAAGTTTCATTATAATATTTTGTCTGTTAAAGTGTGACGACTGGCTTAACCATTTGGAAGTGACCTCACTTGACATTGAATCATTCGGTGACCATCGAGGACATGACCTCAGAATGTTCACACAACATGTCAAATTTTCTTTGGAAGAGGTATGCCAAATTTTGGTGCGCTGCCGCGCTCCATTTTCTCGTTATCCCCCCGAGAAGGGGTGGGATATTGTCTCGGAAGTGTTCTTTCCAGTGACCTACGCTCACTAATGACCTGGACCAGTAGCATGACGCTATTTCGTTTGCTATGGTGCATACCCCTGTTTCTGAAATGGATTGACACTTGAATAGAGACAATCTGTTTAACTAGTTCAGTTAAGGTCGCTTCATGGTCATCGTAGCCGATGCGCCCTAAAGCCTAAGAAACTAACTAGCTAAATCAACTGCTGTGTCATTAATGTTACCTTCAGGCATGTTCACTAGGGTGGAGTGATTTTATGCGTTTTTGTAAAAACGCTGGGGGATAAAGTCTTAAAACTTGCGTTTGGTTCTAAAAAGACGATCTGCAAAGTTTTAGAGCAATCTGAGGCCGGGAAGCCGCCGCGCCTCAGGGCTTTCTGAGACCGAAATGACGTTTTCTAACGAACTTGCGGGATAAATCACCATTTCAAGAATTCAAATAATTAGATAGAAAATAAAGAGTTGTTTCATTGCATTCTACAGTCTTTTATTGACCGCTATGCCAATTTTCACTTCTCTGACTTCAAAATTGTGCCCGTCATTACGCAGAGTCTCGTAAGGTGTACCGACCGCAGCGACATCACTGCCCTCTATCGGTGGAAGTGTAAACTGTGCGTATTGGTCGTTTTTCCCGTTTTAGTTCCTCTCTGTGACAACTGAAGGCAGGGAGGGGGCGGATCTAAGACAGGGTATATTCGGATGGTTGTTATGCCTACAAATAGGCACACGAACAGAACGAACTAAGCGCAGTTAGTCCTATGACCTACTCATCTAAATAAGATCCTGGACCACCATACGACTACGAATTGCACACGGCTATCTCTCTGTCTCTGTCTCTGTCTCTGCCTCACTGTCTATGTCTCTCTCTCTCTCTCTCTCTCTCTCTCTCTCTCTCTCTCTCATTTCCCTCACTCTCTCTCACATTTACTCTACACGAAGTCACTTTTCTTGGCGGATTTCGGTCTCGAGGCACAACTGGCCTGGCGCGATACGATAATGCCGTGTCGCCTGTCCTCGCCAAACACACGCGTGGACGCCGTAACGCATCGCTCGATACTTTGTGCGTGACATGGGAATGCCGGTAGCGAGAGAGGTTGGTCGACGGCTGACATAATCTCGTCGTTCGACATGTGAGCGGTAACTGGCGGTTCGGTCACCTCGACATGGTCCCATTGAATCATGTCGGTGTATGTGGCCGCCTCCCAGTTCAATGGGGGTACCATGAACTGTCGGCACCGGGATCCCGAGTTACTTCGCGCACTCATGCTCAGTTTGACCCCCCCCCTCTCCCGGATCGACCTCTCAGCGTCGACAACCATGGCCGCGATTAGGTTCTTCGGGTGGGCGAACCACGCGTTTCGTTGCACTGAACGTTTCGCCACTGTCTGCACTTCAGGTGTCTGTGTCTGAATAAGTCCCATCGTTCTGAAGAGATGCACGACTCCTTGTGTGAAGAGTGGGCGCGCCTTGATGTCGAACCACATAGGGGCATACACCTGCTGGACAAACTCATCTTTGTCAGAGCCAGGGTTGGCGACGCAGTTATCGTGTACAGTACGAGCACTCTGATGCCGAGAGTTAGCCACCGCGCGTGGTTAAGCGGACCCGGCCTGGTGCGTGCCAGCTCAGCACTGACAACGCCGGTGGCGACGGCTCGGCAGTATCGGAGAAGGATGCGCTGGTCAGCAGACAGGTCCGCGACAACCTGCTCCGCGATGTCAGGTGCGTTGAATGGTATGGGACGGAAGTCCACCCCCGGCTGGCGGTGAATGTCACCAGCTATAGTTTGTCCCAGCGGGCCCTTGAAGGAATTGGACCCACTGGTACCGTGGCCTTCATCCAGCTCCACGAACACATGCCTGCGAAAAAGCCCAGGACAGAATGGGATTGGGACAAGGAAGGAATTGGATTAACATTTATCAGGGTCTAAATGGGCAAATGGCATGGCAAGTGTTTGGATTGTACTACGGACTCACAAATTGCCATGGTTCTAGATAGGTATGCAGATGACGCAGTATATTATTGTATGTCATGTAATTTGTAAGGATCAGATGGATAGTGGCGATGTATTTCAGTCAATTCTTGTTTTATTATAAAAACAAGCGGCACATACCTCATCGGGAGCACGTTGCCATGAAGAAGGCAGATGAGCCACTGGACGCTACGGCCCAGCTGGCGCTCCATCCTCGTGAGTGCACCGTTTTCGCGGCCTGTGTTGACGGCAGTGCCATCGACCAATACTGCCTGCAGGGATTCTTCTGAGTCGCACTCCCGAACGACTTCTAAAGCCTTGCCAGCAATTGATGCACTATTTTCTGATGTCAGTGTTCTGTGAGCGATGTAGGTTCTACCTGACTCGCTCACAAATACCAGATGCTTCTCTTTTCCCGTAAGCCGTACGTCTTGCTCATTTGTTTTCTCTCGTATCTGTGATATCCTGTCTCCCATAGAATCCCATGCATTGCACCTTACCGCCTATGCCCTCCTTTAGCTTTCGTTTTTCTTTCTCCTGTGCCCTTTTTCTGGCTCTTATCACTTTATCTCGTGTGATGACGTGCCTCATGTCGTTCTCAGTGACGAGGCCAAGGTCCTTCAAGAGAGCGGTGCCAAGGGCCGGTGCAATCCTATCAGTGACCTCAATGTACCGGTCACACTCCTTAGCGAAATTCTCCAGAGGCATCATATTGTACGGAGCCCTAGTCTGTGTTGGTTCGTGGACACTCCCTGTGTCATATGCATCGTCACCATTGCTTCCCTCGTCCATGCTTTCGGGCTCGTGTCCCGTGCTGTGCTCGGTCAGACCCGAGGGACCAGGATCCGAGTCGTTGGCGTCCGTCTGAAGGAAAGCCGGGTCAGGCCGCAGACGGTTCTGATCTCTTCGCCTCCTCCCCAATGCATTGGAGGCCTTCATGTCAATGCCGCCGATGCTTCGCTTCCTCTCACCTCGCTGGTCTTGTAAGAAATTCCACTCGCGGTATGGAACCTTGTTCTCGCTGGGGCAGCTGCAGGCATTTCTCGAATGAGAACTGCACGCGCCGATGTCAATCAGCTCATGGAGGGGAATCGTTTTGCTTGCGCCAGCGCGTTTCTTTATTGGGGTCTTTGTTAGATCCTTTTCTTTCTTCATAATCACCAGGACGCCCCGGACAATTGACTGAAACGATTTAACAGGGACGCTTGTTTTCCCCCAAAGGACAACGCCCTTGGCAACGCTCGTGGCGATTTGCCTTTCGCCCGCTGCATGGTTGTCGACAGCCCGAAGTCTGTTAGACTGTAGTCTGTAGAAGTTGTATACATGAATCTGAAGTGGCAGTTGGTTCTTCGGCAGTTCGCAGGGATGGCCCAACGCAAAGCGAGCCGTCTTCGATCGGAATGAACTTCCCTTAACATTTTTTACTTTCATACTCGAAATCTGATAGGTTCACTAGTCTGGAAAAGAGGCAAAAACTGGTTAGGCAACTGGTAAGTTTCAAAATTCATCTCTCGCCATAGTATAAAAATGTATCACAAAGTTCTTTTTTGCTATACCAGGAAGTTCAGGGTGCATAACTGCATTGGAAATTCCGCGTGCGACACACGCCCTCGTAGATCCTTATTTTCGGTTCCAACCATGGTCATGGTTGGAGAATATGCTTCGGCCACCCCGGCCGTGGCCGCGCAATATATTGGCCGCCAGTGGGGTAACTTACAAAGCAACTCTTTACCCATGATCATGGTGGTGATGGTGAGCAAATGTAACAGTTGGTGGGCAATCGATGGTCGGAGTACACAATCATCGCCAGTACTGCTAAATTTGAGCGGTATGCGTTAGTCGTGCAACCGAGTACCCACCCAGTAAGGTGTGGGATTGTTCAATGTTTCTGCCAAAGTAAATTAATTAAGTTCAAATATCTGCAGCAACAATTCACATGCAGCCAAGAAAACATGCTAGCAGGGTATCTCAGGTAAACATTGTGAGCTTGGAGGCTGAAAGGCAGGCCACAATATGCCAAAGCCGGCTGTGGCTACGCTCCAATCGTGTGTAGCTGTCGATAGAAGTCGCTGGATTCGTAATAAAATAGCGCTGTGCGCATAAGAAGTCAGCACACTGTGCACTGTCTCAAATCCGCCACCTACCTGCCCCCCAATTGACCAAGAAAGATACTTATATTGCGGAATGAACGGTGAATGGTCGCAGTTCATACTTCTGCCGATAGAGGGGAGTGGTGGCGCTGCCGGCGGCACACCTTCCGAAACTCTGCGTCGTGGCAGGCACAATTTTCAAGTTAGGTAAGTGAAAATTAGCACAACGGTGGATGAAAAACTATACAATGCAATGAAATAAATATTTATTTGCTATCTAATTATTTACATTCCTGAAATCAGGCTTGATCCCGCAAGTTGGTAGAAAAATGTCATTTCGGCCTCAGAAAGCCCTGAGGCGCGGCGGCTTCCCGGCCTCAGATTGCTCTAAAACTTTGCAGATGGTCTTTTTAGAACCAAACGCAAGTTTTAAGACTTTAACACCAAAAATTTCGGAAATCACTCCACCCTAATGTTCACGCCTCTTGACCATGTTGTCAACCTTGGAACCTGAGGCGGTGACGATGACTACCAACGGTCACGAAAGTCAAAGCCTTGCACTTGTTATTGAACGAACACTTGTAGCACTCCCTTGAGTCTGTGTGATTTGCTTACACTCAATCCTTTCAGCATCGGTCTTCACCTCGTTCTTTCAGGCCGATCGGTGCAAACAATGTGAAACTTAACTGAATGAACGATCCAGTGATGTCAAAACTTCGCCTCTAAAAAGTTGGGGGGGGCAGGTTTGAAGGGATATGGAATGAGATGAGGATGGCATGTGAGGGATGGGATGTGATTTCTTGCGAGCGAAATATATACGGAGACAATCCAAACACCCACATAGAAGCTTACGCAGGCGTGCACATGCATACACACAGAGAGACAGATATACACACCCATGCGCACACAAAGCCACGCAAGAATCGTTTTTAATCGTTTTGGTAGAGGTAGAATTCGCATGTGTCCACGTGATATGATTGTAATGCTTGTAATGCTCTTGTAATGCTTGCATTCATCGCGAAGCGCTGTCATGAAGAAAACAGCTGCGATGTCATGAAGTATAACATGAACCATTTAATATTAACTCCGGTCTTAGGTAGACCTAAGTCTGAAAATGGTTGCATTATCAGCGCAATGAGGCATTGAAGCAACATAGTTATATCTATGCGTTTCGCCAAACTAATGTTATGCTCTCTCACCCAAAGTTCCCTCTGTCGATGTTGCTGCACAACCGGTCGCAGTCGAAATATCCTCCCCATTTAAACGAATCCATTGAATACATAACTCAGTGTCGTCTCTCCCTCTCGTTGCTCTAGTGTAACGCTAAGTTTGCAGTTTATTGTTTCGACTGGTCCCCATTCTACCGCTTTTCCATCATTCTGTTGAGTCGACCAGTTGTCGCTGCGCTCTGTTGCCCAAGCCCCTATGTTGGCGGCCGAATGTGGACCAGGCCTTATCTGACGGCCCACCAGCCCGTTGGCGGCGATAAGGGCCTATCGGCGCGGCTTGGACGATATGGCGTACTTATGTTGCGAGTGTACATAAGCTGGACGGGGAGCCACGATTAAACTGGCGGCTCGACAATCCGGCCCCGTATGCTTGAACCTGCTGTACATTATACATGCAACAGCGCTTCCTGCTGGGGTGTGTGAGCCGCCTACACCCAACAGCGCTTCCTGTTGGGGTGTGTGAGCCGCCTACACCCAACAGCGCTTCACCTAGGGTGTGTGAGCTACCTACACCCAACAGCGCTTCCTGTTGGGGTGTGTGAGCTACCTACACCCAACAGCGCTTCCTGTTGGGGTGTGTGAGCCGCCTACACCCAACAGCGCTTCCTGTTGGGGTGTGTGAGCTGCCCACACACACGCATACACACACACACTAAAACACTAAAACTTTAACACCCCGAGCGAGATTACGATTAACGGGCCCAAAATCAGTACCGGGAGGGGTGTTTTGACCAAAAATTTGGTGTCAAATTCCATCTTCATGTCCCCCGGTTGGGGTACACGGAATTGTGACACTCTTGGAGGGTGTAAGCAATCCTCATCCGGGGTGCCGGTTATGACGAATAACGCCCTATGACAAATCAAGCTACTCCCGTTATGAGTGTTCGTGACACTTTATGAAACCTATGACACTCGTCTTTTTGCTATAGCACTTCACCATAACACCCCCACAGGGTGTCGTTCCTGAGATACAACACCCGCCAATGGTTCCATTGACACCGTATTTGTCATTCTTTACACAACGGAAGGGTCCTGATCTCGATAAGCAACTCCCTACTGCAATGTTCCACCCGATTCTCATTTGCCAGACTCGCTTTGGTCATAGCCTATATTTGCGCCCATATGTACTTATAGGTTCCTTTATAGGCGCCTGTTAATGTATATCTATACGACCATACATGATTCGCCACGATTGTCGTATGCTACTTATTCATGACATCATGTAAGGTTGTCATGGGCGCCGATTTAGTCACCATCTAACACACGTTTTGGATGCACTTATGGGGTTCTCTTTTCATGCGCACTACCAGCACAAAAGGTTGTCTTACAAAGGACTCCTCAAAACGCACTGGGTATCATAAAGACATCAAGTCATAACATATTAGTGCAACTATGAGCCACAAGGGCCCTTCTTGGTTGCACTCTGTACACTCAAACAGCTGCCTACCAAATCCGTCGATCAGCCCTCCCTGGAATACCGAAAAGCAAGCCCTCTATTCTTATGATTGTCTATACTGCTTTAAAGATGTTCAATGTGCTGCTACTGTCAATGGTTTCTGGCAGCTGGTTCCAGTGTTCTGCTACCCTGTTGGTGAAGAAAGACTGTCTAAGCCTTGTCTTGCTGTGGTTAACTTTAAAGTTGAAGTGATGACCTCTACTTGCATCATTTCCGTTAAATTAAAACGTTTCCCCAAGGTATCCCTTCTCCAGACCATTGACAAATTTAAAGACCTCGATTAGTTCTCCTCTCAGCCTTCTATATCTAAGCGAAATCATATTCAATTTCTTCAATCTTTCCTCATATGTCAGGTTCCTTATACCATTAATAATTTTTGTAGCCCTCTTTTGTACTCTCTCTAAAGGCCAACAATATTTTACATACCTAGGAAACCAAGCGTGGATGCAGTATTACAAATGTGGCCTGACATATGCACAGTAAAGCTTTCAGATGACTTCCTCACTTCTGTATGATACATTCCTATTTGTTGCTCCAAGCATTCTCAGTGCCTTCTTCCTGGCTTCCTTGCTCTGTTCTGATGTCCCCAATTTTGTGTTTAGAATAACACCTAAATCTTTCTCCTAGTGAGTCACTGATAGTACTTGGCCACCCATCAAGTATGGAGCCTTCACATGCTTCATACCTATGTGCATGGTTTTGCATATATCGAAATTAAATTTGATTTGCCATTCTTCGGACCACTTCACAAGTTCGTCTAAGTCTTTCTGCAGCGAGATATGCTCATTGTGACCTGTTATTGCCGCAAAGACCTTCAAATCATCCGCAAATTTCGAAACCTTACTGCTTGGCCACTTTCAATGTTAGCAAGGCCTTACTAAAGTAAAGATATGCTACATCAACATGATTTCCCTGATCAAATTGTTCTGTAGCGAAGTTCAAAATGTCCAAGAGATTTGTGAGACACGATCGCCTTTTTCTAAACTCACGTTGAGTATCTTGAATCAATCTGCTTCTTTCCAGATAACGAGTTATTCTATCCTTGCCAATTAATTCGGGTACCTTGCAGACCAGGGATGTGAGGCTTATTGGCCTATAGTTTTCAACTTTCCCTCTTTCTCCTTTCTTGAAAATAGGAACTACCTTTGTCCTTTTCTAATCTGTTGGAATTTCATTTTGTGAAACTGATCTACAAAATGTTATACTAAGTGGAAATGCCAGTTCCTTTTCAGCTTCCCGCAATATCCTAGCATAAATTTCATCAGGTCCTGCTACCTTGTTTGATTTAAACAACAACACTATCAATAAAATCAACATCATTTACCCGATCACATGTCACTGAACTATGGTGTACGGTCGGCAGATTGGTCATATCTTCCGATATAAACACTGACTTAAACTGCTTGCTCAGCTCTTCAGCCATCTCACTACCCTAACCCAATATAGTGTCATTTACTTCCAGTGGACCAATTGTGCTGGAAACTTTACTCAGGTTGTAGAAACTAAAGAACTTTTTGCTGTCCCCATTACAGTTCATAGCCAAATCCAGTTCTTTTGCTCGCTTTGCTGCTCTGGTTTTTCGCTTCAGTGTCTCTAGCTTTTGGATACGACCTTAGATTTACTCTACCTGCAGCTTCCTAAACACTCTAAATTCAGCTTACATATTCTTAATTGCTTTTATGAAGTCTGGTGTATGGCATCAGGTATCATGTCGAGAGCATCGGCAATGCATTTTGATATATACATGCATACACACATATATAATAACAATAATACAAATAAAATAATAATAATAACTAGGTCAGACCGCACGGCCTCCGCCGTGCTAATCTGACCTACATATGCTGCTCGCTTCGCGAGCTTTTTACACCCGCAGTCGAATCCTTTCTCCCTGCCCAGCACTTTGGAGAAGTTTGGCAGGAGCAAATCACCAAATGTTTGGGCTCAACCCAGATGAATCCCCCAGTCCAGGTGGTATGTCTACGGAAATTCATCAACCGCGACGAATTTCCCGAAGGTCAGTCAGTCAGTCAGTCAGTCAGTCAGTCAGTCAGTTTCTCAGTCAGTCACAATCAGTCAGTCAGTCTGTCATTCCGTTAGTCAGTCAATCAGACCATCAGTCAGTGAAACCGTCAGTCAGTCATTAATTCAGTCAATCAGTCTATAAGTCAGGCGGGCAGCCAGTCAGCCAGTCAGTTTGTCATTCTGTCATTCAGTCAATCAGTCCATCAATCAGTGCCCATCATTGGAAGGCGCCACAGTGGCTGCTGGCAGAGGCGCTGTAAAAGCCTACCCACCTGAAGCAAAGTGCGGGAAGGGAATTTACCGGCAGTTGGAAATTCGTTTTTATCGCAACGTAGCGAAACTCGGACAAAGTGTCGGCTCCTCTACACAGGAGAATCCCTCCAAAGGAGGATTCAGGAGAATCTCTCCAAAAGAGGATTATCTGGCGAGTGGAACTAAGGTCACCTGGTGGGATTGGGGCACGGGGTGGTGTCCAGGGTGCCCCAAAATCGCCCATGCTTAAGAAGCGACCCGAAAACTCGAAATCCTCCCATGCTCAAGCGCAATTTGACGGCAGGAAAGGCCGCTTTGCAATGGTTCGGGGTATCGGCGATTGCGGCCAACGTATTTGGGTTCGGGAAAATGCAAACATAGCGTGGGTATCAGTAGAGATGCGGCTACAAATGTGTATTTTGAGTGGAAAATCCCACCTTACATGGTGGTTAATAGCGTGAAAATCGGAGCCGATTCCACGAGCATGCGACACGTGCCAATCGGCATTCATTGACGATTGCAGTTTGCACGGGAGGTGCCATGTGCCAATTGGGAAAATGTAGCCGGTACATGGAGCCGGGTGATGGAAGCATTGCCGTCGTTCCGACTCGAGCTGTTTGGCAGCGGCAGACCCAATCGTGAAAAATGGGGACAATGTGCCACCTTGACTTTCACGCGCCCCACGTGTACACGTGCCACGTGCGATGGAAATTTTTGCACCGTTTGTGTGGTGCATGGATGCGGCTACGCCGTGATGTTACATTCATGCCGATCGTTGCATTGGCTTGGCAGCTGTACTGCTGTGATTGGGGCCGTCCGGCAGACGACAGAAATTGCAATCGATATGTTAAGTCAATAGAGTTTTTGAGAAAATTCAATGAGGTGCCACGTGCTCAATGTACATTTGAGAACGTGGGAAACACGCTATTAACACGCACACCGTGGAGATGATTCGATCGGTACCAGTTCCGGTGCGCTAGGCCTAATGGTGCGCCCACAGCTGGTACCACCGAAAATTCCTCATAGTATTAATATATGTGACTAGGTCAGACCGCCCGGCCTCCGACCGGGCTTACCTGACCTATGCTGCTCGCTTCGCGAGCTCTTGACATTTTGAATCCGCTTCATTTTCCCCCGGAATCTAGCAAAAGTTGGGCATGGGGAAATCAAACAATTTTTGTCGCTCAATCAACTGACTTTCAATGCAGAAAGGGTGCTTATGTTGTATCGCGTGCCACATCCCCAGAACCAATATAGCCCAACCTAATCTAACCTCACCTAGCCTAACCTAACCTGACATAACCTGACCGAACATGGCATAACATAACATAACATAGCCTAAACTAACCTAACCTAACCTAACAATCAGTCCGTCAGTCAGTCAATCATTCAGGCCGTCAGTCAGTCAATGAATCATTCAGTCAGTCTTTCAGTCAGTCAGTCTGTTAGTCAGACCGTCAGTCCGTGCGTCAGTGCACTGTATTTTTGAGTGCACGTAACATGACTTGCCACAATAACGCCTTCCGCATTCAAGTGTTCAATCCAGCCATCCCATTGCACACCTTATCACAGTGGACATACAGAGCAGCGCGCCATGATATGCAGATACCTCGCACGGTAACCCGTAAGTGCGTCTAATGACGTGCGGAAATGTAGCGCACCTGCTGGTACATCGACGTCGGCTACAAACGACGCCATCGCCAGTGCGCTGTTGTAGCGGCGGATGTCGTTGCGGTAGCTGCGTCCCTCTGTGCTGGCGTCCGTCAGAAGGGTCCTCAGCAGGTCGGGCGCGTCGCCGAGCGGCTCCAGTGTCACCTTTCCCATGTGGCAACAAATGGTGAAATCCCCGCCCTGTCCACGCTCACCCTCGAAGTGCAGCGCACTGCAGTGGCCGCAACGCTGGTCTAGCGGGCCACAGTTGTGCGCCGCAACATCCGAATCGCGAACAGCGGGTCCACCAACCTGGAACACACCGAATTGTTTACAATAGGCTAGGTTGCAGCAGGTTTGGCTACTTTTTTTTTGTTCCGCAGTGCATTTATCTGAACATTACCGCTATACATAAAGGGGCATTCGCCGGCAGAATAATTATTATTATAATAAATTCAGAATACGGCGACGTTCCGGAAACTGGTACACTGATGAGCAAGCGGGCGGGGGAATTGGCAAAGCACGTTTTCTTTATCGGAAATTTGATGCCATTTATCACTTTTAGATCAATGGTAACACACTGTAACTTACCGGGATTGCGTCCTCGAATGCATCGGGGAGCAGAGGACGCAATACCCGGCGGCGGCTTCGTCGAGAGAAGTCTGACTGGCGTGGCATAGCTGTAGTGGCAGTCTCTGCAACATACTAATATATACTGTCAGTATCCGAAATATTATCGCAATTCCTGGCTTAACACGCGCACGTCCGGGGGGGCAGATTTCTGCCCCCTTAAATTTTTCCTAATTTGCGGCCATACTAATCGGGTTAGCAAGGCCAAACCTCGCATAGCTGCTCATTGGTCTGGTCCGCATATCCTCATACGCTTTTAACCCTGGGTCATTTTAGGTCAGGACACCAGGTCAGGCGAAGTGACCGAACGTCCCTCGGGGTTCTAGGTGGCATAACTTCCACAATAATCGGTCGATTGATTTCAAACTTATAATAGCACGTCATGATCTCATCAGGACTTAACATATATATCGTCTTTTTTCGTAGCATTGACCTGAGGTCAGGTCGCGGCCATGACTTCTCCCATTATAGGGCTATGGTAAAATAAACAAATCTTTCCTGGTTGCATATTTGCTCTCGGAGTGACATCACAACGGCTGTGGCGTGTAGCTGGAAGCTATGCTCAATGCTACCGCTGATATTTTTGCTCAGTGACCTCACCAAGGTCATCCGAGACCACCTGAGATCACTGGCACATTTCTGCGCATTATATCGCACTGCATTGAGGTAGAAGGCTGAAATTACCGTCAATGTGCTTGCGTCGCCAAGACGTGTCAATTGATACATTACATGCCCTCCCTAGGCTCTTTCATAAACTTGACCTGAGCTCATAGTTTCGGTTGACCTGACCTTAAATCACACCGCATATTGTTTGTAGCACATTTCAAGCACTGTCGAATAGCGTTCGCCGTTTCTTTCTAACTACCACAGATCCTGAGATATGTGTCAATATCTGAGTCCCACCTGATCTGGTCGAATTTGACCTATGATGACCCAGTGACCTGAATATTGACCTGATCAAAAAAATTACCGAAACACTTTCGATGGAGCCTGTCATCAGATATCCAACGCCGTTTTACGTTTGTCGCTAGCTAGCATTGTTCTAGAGATATTAGGGGGCAGACATCTGCCGCCCCTGTGATGTGAAGTCGGCGCGGACCGCCGGACGTGCGAGTGTTAAGTTCCCAAGATATAATATTGCAGTGTGAAACAAAGAAACAAAAAACCATGGCACATGACAGTCCACTGAGACTTACGGCTAACTGACAGAGCACGAGCTGAGCGAGCTTCATCTGACATTTGCGATGGCATGAATGGCATGGACACTCGTGTCCTGACATCCAGCCCCTCCATCCTCCACACCAGCTGATCGGGAATGGCTGGGTGGCTTGGCTTGGCAAATGCCAACAGACCTTTCAACGACATTGGATACGTGAGATTGACCACATTGTCCACATTTTCATTAAAAGCTTGTCTAACGCAATATCCCGCCACTACCACCACTACCAACAAACATCAACTGAAATATCAACCAAATAGTGTAGTGCATTTCCCCGTACATCCACAGCACCAGCCAAGATAACCATTAATATATTTTAATCATTACACTGCGAAGAATTTCTAATAATTTTGGCATCCAGCTACACAGCCAGTGCATCGTGAAAATATCGGTACACACATATCACCATTCATGTCAGAATTCAGTTCATGATCAACTGCTTCGTTGTAAAATTTAAGCTATAAGAATTACCAAACGCCAATTGCCATGGCATACATGGAATAGACGCCAAAATCTTCACCCCCACCGCACTATGTCACCACCCAAGATAAACTTTGGTTGACTTTGAACACTTTTATTGTAAAATTTCCTTAAAAAATATCACTTGAATGGATGCCAGTTGCCATTGCATGCATAAAATGGACAACCATATTCTGCCATTGGTGACGCGATTGCGGCATTGGTGGCGCGGCTGCGGCATTGGTGACGCGGCTGCGGCATTGGTGGCGCGGCTGTGGCATTGGTGGCTCGGCTGTGGCATTGGTGACGCGGCTGCGGCATTGGTGGCGCGGCTGTGGCATTGGTGGCGCGGCTGTGGCATTGGTGATGCGGTTGTGGCATTGATAACGCGGCTGTGGCATTGGTGGCGCGGCTGTGGTATTGGTGACGCGGCTGCGGCATTCGTGACGCGGCTGCGGCATTGGTGACGCGGCTGTGGTACTGGTGACGCGGCTGCGGCATTGGTGACACGGCTGTGGCATTGGTGGCGCGGCTGTGATATTGGTGACGCGGTTGTGGCATTGGTGACGCGGCTGTGGCACTGGTGACGCGGCTGATGCACGGGGAAATTACCTACACTATTTGGTTGATATTTCAGTTGATGTTTGTGGGTAGTGGTGGTGTGGGCTGGGTGGGGGTAAAATAGCGTGAGACAAGCTTTTAATGAAAATGTGGAGAAGATGGTCAATCTCACGTATGCAATGTCGCTGAAAGGTCTGTAGGCATTTGTCAAGTCAAGCCACTCAGCCATTCCCGATCAGCTGGGGTGTAGGGTGGAGGCTGGGGTGCTGGGGTGAGACACTTTTCAATGCACTCGCTGTAGTTTCATGCCAGAATCATGCAGTCACTTTATAGTTAACTGTATTTCCAACTTTAATGGTCATATGCGTGCTCGATGTGCTCTGATAGGGGGAATTTTCACTTTTCACGGGCTGCAGTTTCATACCAGAATGATTGAAATGCTGTGCATTGTAGGTACTGGCAGCCTTCCACATCCCAGGTAAGTCCCTGTACGACCTCTGATAGGGGAGGGGGTTAGCATTCGCGATTCCTCACAAGCTCTGGTGAACGGGATGGAGGGGGGGGGCAGGCAGAATATGGTTGTCCATTTTATACATGCAATGGCAACTGGCATCCATTCAAGTGATATTTTTGTGGAAATTTTACAATAAAAGTGTTCAAAGTCAACCAATGTTTATCTTGGGTGGTGACATAGTGCGGTGGGGGTGAAGATTTTGGCGTCCATTCCATGTATGCCATGGCAATAGGCGTTTGGTAATTCTTATAGCTTAAATTTTACAACGAAGCAGTTGATGATGAACTGAATTCTGACATGAATGGTGATATGCGTGTATTCAACGACATTTGATGCTTCTTTAAAGAATCTAAATGCAGTTTTCTTAGCCTTAATTGCCTTTATCTAACCGATCACATGTCACTGAACTATGGTGTACGGTCGGCAGATTGGTCATATCTTCCGATGTAAACACTGACTTAAACTGCTTGCTCAGCTCTTCAGCCATCTCACTACCCTAACCTAATATAGTGCCATTTACTTCCAGTGGACCAATTGTGCTAGAAACTTTACTCAGCTTGTAGAAACTAAAGCACTTTTGACCCATTACAGTTTCTAGCTAAATCCAGTTCTTTTGCTCGCTTTGCTGATCTGGTTTTTTGCTTCACAGTGTCTCTAGCTTTTCGAGACGCCTTTAGACTAACGACATTTGAGGCTTCTTTAAAGACTCTAATGTTACCTTTACCAAATTATCCTTGATAATTTCCCATACATGTGCCTTGAATCTAACTATGTTATGGTCACTTCTACCCAGAGTTTCGCCTACAGTCAAGTCTTGAACCAAGTCACTTAAATCCGAGAATACAAGGTCCAAGAATGAGCCATGCCTGGTAGGTTCCGATACAAACTGGTGTAGGAACAGGTCCTCTTCAAGGCATTTCCTAAACATTTTGCATGATGGGAGCCAACACCAGCATTTTCATAACCTTTTAGATTAAAGTCACCAAGAATAAGGCACTTCCTCTTAAAGTTTCTACTGATTTCCTCACAAATCACCTTGTCAAGCTCCAGTTGCTGAGAATGTGGCAGGGTTCCTGATCGGTAGAAAGCTCCTATCCTAAGAGTATTGCTGTTGCCTTTTCCCACAGTGACATCAAGCCAAATGGACTCCACAGACACATTTTTATCCCCACCTGCTACTTTTTGAGAACTGAATAAGCTATTCATATAGAGCATTACACCACACCCTTTCATTGCTGGACCACTATATATTGTATCCCTGGATCTCATAGTCCTGCAAGTTATCTCCAAAATATCCTTCTCTGACCCACGCCTTGTAGTGAAGTTTTGCTCCCCAGAGCTTTCTCAGACATTTCCCCACTTTGTCTGAGGTAAACTTCCATTAGGCACGTGATAGACTATGGACCTCAGCGTTACGATAACCCCGGGATAATTATTTCACCAGCTCGCAGCTTCCAATTTCATAGCTCTGATCTCACATCTCTGAGCTCTGAGCCGTCTCACACATATCTGCATCCAGGTCTTCATATAAACTCAGTCTGATATCATCTCAATCTCTTGTAAGCAACGTTCACACACAATCTCCAACTTGTACACAGATCGATCTTCAAACATACTACTCCCATCTTACAAGCTTACATCTCGCCAGTTATACAGCGTTTACAAACAGTTAGTACCAGACATACCTGCAGTAGTTAGCCCGGGGCGGCTGACCACAGCCAGCCGCCCTGCGGCGTCCACGCAGAGTGAGCGACAGAGAGAGGGTCAGGTGAGGTCCAAACAGAGAGCGATCCGTCTCGCTCGGCGGCTATATAGCTTCTCAGGGCAACCGCCCTTGGCCACACGCCAGGAGACACGTCATCGTCACGCGGCTCTGAACTAACCAGAGCAATGCCCGGACTCGATGCACTACAGCAGCGTGTCAGACTGTCTATTAGACATTCCGTCAGCTCAGACACCTCTGAGCCTCGGCCCCGGTCGGCCGACTCTACGACTGGCGACAGACACATTAACCCCAAACATGTTTTCGTAAACTGAGACCACGGTGCCGCAGGCAGCCGGTAGTTCGTGGCGCTCGGCCCAGAACAGGCTGTCACTTCCTCATACACCCATGACGGCCACATCCGACCGTCAGACACTGACACGTCAACTTCCGTCAGACAGCAGAGACAGCGGCGTCCGCGGCGGTCGACGGCGGTCGACGGCGCCGGGGTTACTTGATCAGAGGGGAGGGGTCACAATAGACACTGGCCTCGACAGCCCGGCTGGCGGTGATTGCCGAGTTAGCAGCGACGACGACTTCCGTCGCGGTACCTGCCGCTACATGAACGGGGGGGGGTATTTCTATGTTCCGAGTGTCCCCCAGAGGAAGCTTTTCTACAACACAGCACGAGGTCGAACAATCTCTCATTGAGTCCACAGACCAATTATGGGATCCACTAGACAAATCACGGCCATGAACATTCATTTCCCAAGTATTCACAATCACTCAGAGTCTAATGCAAACAACCAATCAATACGGGTTACGATTAGCATCACCTACAATCCTACGCATGTCATTAACAAGCAGCAATGCACATCCGAAACCAACACATTCAAATCCAATGCAATAGAGTTCAAGTTCCGCCGAATATTCGAAGAAGAAGTGCCGAATCACCATAGCGTTCGACGTTCACTGAAGATTCTGTCCACGATGTGACAGGTAAGGCGAGGCGTCTGACTGCCCACCTCAGTATGCCTCGGGGGCATCACTCGAGTAGCTACCGCTTCAGTTCTCAAGAGCACCATGCGGCTAGACACTGGCAGCCTGGTCCATGGGGTGCCATGGCAGTGCACCTCGGACAGCGCCAGTAGTGACCAAGCGCAGCCCTGAAGCGCAGTTCCGTATGACCAGTGGTGTGGTCAGTCCCACTAGTCGGAGTCGCCAGCGGTGCTGAAATCAGCTCCGTCTCGATCGCGGTCAGCTCTCTGTGGCAGATTAGTCAGTAGTGACGATTCGAACCGGACTGACGCGTCCAACTCAAGTTAGTCAGGCACTATCTCTTGTTCATCAGATGAAGTCAGCTTCTCTCTTCACCGGGTGGTAAGACAGGAATGGGTAACTTGCTGTAGGTAGGGGATAAGACTCGGTTCGCAGGGGCGGACATCCAGGATTAAGTGTTCATTTTAGCCACTAAACAAACTTAATACAACACCTTTGCAAGTTTCAGCAAGCAGAAGAACCTCAGATATAACTACAGTCACAGACTCATTCACTAACATTCATGCATCCAAATAGACACATGTCAGCCGAACCAATATTTCCATGCATTCTACAAGACATCAACTTCAATCATACAACAGCTCTAAACATTCACATCAACATTAACTTCTAAAACAGCACCTCACATGTAAACATCACAATCCATAGTAGCATTCCATGTTAGGTGGCACAACATGCATGGCGTCGCTGGTCTATATAGGAGGCGCCACTGGCGTCGAGTTATTCTTAAGTTCCGATGGGTGGCACCACATAAGACCTACTTATTTTTTTT
Organism: Imbricaverruca yamaguchii; assembly: GCA_034440575.1. Classification (NCBI taxonomy): domain Eukaryota; kingdom Metazoa; phylum Arthropoda; class Thecostraca; family Neoverrucidae; genus Imbricaverruca; species Imbricaverruca yamaguchii. Next base: position 186,737 of record JAOTOL010001600.1, on the reverse strand, counting down.
TCTGTCAGGTGGCTGTACTTACGCTACGTTATTCACACCTTTGATGGTGCTACCGGCGCTTCGGTGTTCCCGTATAGGTGGCGTCACTGCGTCCGTCCGCACTGTCAACTCAAAACAAGTACACTCCAAACAAAAGCTCATTATATAACCTGGACAGTCAGGGTTCATCAAAAAGATGCAAAAATGTGAGCAATGGGAACGATTACCAGACACAATCTACTCAGAGCACACTCTACTCACATTCTCGTTCGGGTGTTTCACCGAACAACGTGGCTCAGCACGACATTGCTCTGTCATTGGACACTCAGGTCTCGACAGTACTGAGAGGCTAATCAAGCTTCAGTCTGAGCTCTCTCAGGAGCTCAAGCAACGGCTTAACCCGAGCTAAGTGACCCACTAGCCAAGTAGCTTCTTAGTGCTCAGGTTAACAACCATTCTTGCACCGAAATCCGTACAGGCTGTGACCTACTAGTCCAGCAGCCTCTTGATGCTCAAGTATATCAACTCATCTTGCACCGTATCCAACATACATACACACAAACAGACATGTAGATGTAATCGTAGTCCCAATAATTTTCTTTCATCTGGGTACATGTGTCGCCCAATGAAAATTAATTATGCCCTCCCACTGGCAACAATTATATTTTCCTCCAATAAAAGTACTTCAACTAAATACTCTCGAAAAGGACAATCAATTATAGACTATTAAGTTTCCTTCCAGGCGAATTTCTAAAGTCCAAAAATATTTTTATATAGCTGTCTATTTAATTCTTATCTATTCCTATCATTAAATTATTTTTATAAGTAGGTGCCATCTATTTTACAAGTGCATCGCTGTTCCAAATAATATTACATTTCCATGTAAACTTCACTTGAACAATTTTATATCACTCTAAGTTAACCTATTTGTCCATCTAAATTAATTGAAGAACTCACGAAATGAATTATAGGTGAATGAGGAATTGTTCGATTTCTTCTTCAAACCATCAGCTCATATATCAATTCATATTTAAATAGTACTGTTGACTGGGATTCAACTTATTTAATCAAGTAATAATTTTCTAAAATTATTTGTATTTAATGAAGCAACAATTTTCCAAAAGCATTCTCACAAATATTAAGCTTCACTAATAATGTTTCAATTTGACATCAGAGTCCACACCATAAGTTACAAGCACGACATACGAAGATTAGCAGACGTCAAAATGATATTATAAAATTATACAATACTGTTCTAGTAGTGGCCAAAATTCAAACAGGTGTTTTGACAGGATTTCGGGAATGTCCGGACTCACGGTTTACTGGCTGAGCAGACTTCAGATGTGAAGACGGCTGCAGTGGTGAATTTTCATTGAAGCCTACAGCTTCCTCTGGTACAGCAGTCGGCTTGTCACAGCAGTTGCTGCTCTCAACGATGGCTACCTGCTTTGACTCATGCACCATGATTAGATTCAATCCTGAATTATTGGCAATTTCAGGCATTTACTTGTTTCATCCCAGTTCACGAACGCATCAGATATAGGGTTTTCCGGGGATAAATTCAACACGATATGTTTCTCAAATTCTCAAATCTCCCAAGTTGTAGAGATTATCCGGGTCACGGCCACAATTGTAGTGAAGTTTTGCTCCCCAGAGCTTTCTCAGACATTTCCCCACTTTGTCTGAGGTAAACTTCCATTAGGCACGTGATAGACTATGGACCTCAGCGTTACGATAACCCCGGGATAATTATTTCACCAGCTCGCAGCTTCCAATTTCATAGCTCTGATCTCACATCTCTGAGCTCTGAGCCGTCTCACACATATTTGCATCCAGGTCTTCATATAAACTCAGTCTGATATCATCTCAATCTCTTGTAAGCAACGTTCACACACAATCTCAAACTTGTACACAGATCGATCTTCAAACATACTACTCCCATCTTACAAGCTTACATCTCGCCAGTTATACAGCGTTTACAAACAGTTAGTACCAGACATACCTGCAGTAGTTAGCCCGGGGCGGCTGACCACAGCCAGCCGCCCTGCGGCGTCCACGCAGAGTGAGCGACAGAGAGAGGGTCAGGTGAGGTCCAAACATAGAGCGATCCGTCTCGCTCGGCGGCTATATAGCTTCTCAGGGCAACCGCCCTTGGCCACACGCCAGGAGACATGTCATCGTCACGCGGCTCTGAACTAACCAGAGCAATGCCCGGACTCGATGCACTACAGCAGCGTGTCAGACTGTCTATCAGACATTCCGTCAGCTCAGACACCTTTGAGCCTCGGCCCCGGTCGGCCGACTCTACGACTGGCGACAGACACATTAATCCCAAACATGTTTTCGTAAACTGAGACCACGCTGCCGCAGGCAGCCGGTAGTTCGTGGCGCTCGGCCCAGAACAGGCTGTCACTGTGGGATACAGTATATAGGGGTCCAGCAATGAAAGGGTGTGGTGTAATGCTCTATATGAATAGCATATTCAGTTCTCAAAAAGTAGCAGGTGGAGCAAAAAAAATGTGTCTCTGGAGTCCATTTGGCTTGATGTCACTGTGGGAAAAGGCAACAGCAATACTCTTAGGATAGGAGCTTTCTACCGATCAGGAACCCTGCCACATTCTCAGCAACTGGAGCTTGACAAGGTGATTTGTGAGGAAATCAGTAGAAACTTTAAGAGGAAGTGCCTTATTCTTGGTGACTTTAATCTAAAAAGTTATGAAAATGCTGGTGTTGGCTCCCATCATGCAAAATGTTTAGGAAATGCCTTGAAGTTCTTACACCAGTTTGTATCGGAACCTACAAGGCATGGCTCATTCTTGGACCTTGTATTCTCGGATTTAAGTGACTTGGTTCAAGACTTGACTGTAGGAGAAACTCTGGGAAGAAGTGATCATAACATAGTTAGATTCAAGGCACATGTAGGGGAAATTATCAAGGATAATTTGGTAATGGTTCCAAATTTCAACAGAGCAGACTTTGACTGCATGAGAGCGGCTTTAATTGCCATCAGATGGGAAGAACAATTCTCCAATTTAAATGCCTGTGAAATGTGGGAAAAGTTCAAATCTTACTTGAAGGAAATTCTGATTAGACATGTCCCCCAAAAGCAATGACGCAAAAGAAGGGTAGGAAAGCCAGCAGGGCTTACACCAGACTTGATAAAGGCAATTAAGACTAAGAAAACTGCATTTAGAGTCTTTAAAGAAGCATCGAATGTCTTTAATCTAAAGGCGTATCGAAAAACCAAAGACACTGTGAAGCAAAAAACCAGAGCAGCAAAGCGAGCAAAAGAACTGGATCTAGCTAGAAACTGTAATGGGGACAGTAAAAAGTTCTTTATTTTCTACAAGCTGAGTAAAGTTTCTAGCACAATTGGTCCACTAGAAGTAAACGGGACTGCATTGGGTGAGGATAGTGAGATGGTTGAGGAGCTGAGCAAGCAATTTAAATCAGTGTTTGCATTGGAAGATATGACCAATCTGCCGACCGTACATTATGTTCAGTGACATGTGATCTGACAAATGATGTTGATTTCATTGATAGTGATGTTGTTTACAATCATATCAGGAAAATAAAGCCAAACAAGGCAGCAGGACCTGATGATATTTATGCTAGGGTGTTGCGGGAAACTGAAAGGGAACTGGCATTTCCACTTAGTATAATATTTTGTAGATCAGTTTCACGAAATAAAATTCCAACCGATTGGAAAAGGGCAAATGTGGTTCCCATTTTCAAGAAAGGAGAAAGAGGGAAAGTTGAAAACTATAGGCCAGGAAGTCTCACATCCCTAGTCTGCAAGGTACTCGAATGAATTATCAAGGATCAAATAGTTAGTTATCTGGAAGGTAGCAGATTGATTCAAGATACTCAACATGGGTTTAGGAAAGGACCATCGTGTCTCACAAATCTCTTGGACTTTTTGAACTTCGCCACAGAACAATTTGATCAGGGAAATCAGGTGATGTAGCATATCTTGACTTTAGTAAGGCCTTTGACAAGGTACCCCATAAACGGTTAATGATACAGCTTCAGTCCCGTGGTATTGCAGGTAGCATCTTAAAATGGATAGAGTTGTGGCTTTCAGATAGACAGCAAAGAGTGATGCTAAACGGTACAAAGCCATCATGGCAAAATGTTCTTAGTGGATTCCCCCAGGGGTCAGTACTGGGGCAACTACTGTTCATTTTATTTGTAAATAACATTGAAAGTGGCCTAAGCAGTAAAGTTTTGAAATTTGCGGACGATTTGACGGTCTTTAGGGCAATAACAGGTCAAGATGAGCATATCTCGCTGCAAAAAGACTTAGACGAACTTGTGAAGTGGTCCGAAGAACGGCAAATGGAATTTAATTTTGATAAGTGCAAAGTCATGCATGTAGGTAAGCAGTATATGAAGGCTCCATACTTGATGGGTGGCCAAGTGCTATCAGTGACTCAACAGGAGAAGGATTTAAGTGTTATTCTAAACACAAAACTGAGGGCATCAGAACAGACCAAGGAAGCCAGGAAGAAGGCACTGAGAATGCTCGGGGCAATAAATAGGAATGTATCATACAGAAGTCAGGAAGTGATCAGGAAGCTTTACTGTGCATATGTCAGGCCACATTTGGAATGCTCCATCCAAGCTTGATCTCCTAGCTATGAAAAAGATTGGTGGCTTTTAGAGAGAGTACAAAAGAGGGCTACATAAATGGTTAATGGCATAAGAAACCTGGCATATGAGGAAAGATTGAAGAAATTGAATATGTTTTCACTTAGATATAGAAGGGTGAGATGAGATCTCATCGAGGTCTTTTAATTTGTCCATGGTCTGGAGAAGGGATATCTTGGGGAAATGTTTGAGGTGAACAGAAATGATGCAATTAGAGGTCATAAATTCAAAATTAAAGTTAGCTACAGTAGAACAAGGTTAAGCCAGACTTTCTTCACCAACAGGGTAGTTGAACACTGGAACCAGCTGCCAGAAAACATTGTCGGTAGCAACACATTGAACATCTTTAAAAACAGCATAGACAATCATTATAAGAATAGAGGTCTTCCTTTTCAGTATTACAGGGAGGGCTGATTGACAGATTTGGTGGGCAACTGGTACAGTGTACAGAGTGCAACCAAGAAGGGCCCTTGTGGCTCATAGTTGCACTAATCTTTTGTGTCTTTGTGTCTTTATGTATATATATATATATATATATATATATATATATATATATATATATATGCACGGATTGCGAATGATGCAATTCAACACATTGCATAATGGTGTTCAAATAATAACCGTGAATAAAACGTCAAGAGCGCGGTACTGGTTTCGTGTATTACGTTGTCAATTGCACGGTTTCCCATGACAGACACAACACCTGAATATGAAACTCCGTTATTCATATAAGTATGCTTTAATGAGGAAGGATAACTCTGGAAATGTACACACACAAAAACACACACACACACACACACACACACACACACACACACACACATACACACACACACACACACACACACACACACACACACACACACACACACACACACACACACACACACACACACACACACACACACACACACACACACACACACACACACACACACACACACACACACACACACACACACACACACACACACACATATATATATATATATATATAAATATAGGATAGGTGACTAACCTAACAGTCCGCCGGTTCCGCACGGGTTAACAAAAACAGCGATGAAAGTAATCAGCCACACAAACCTCGTCCCCTCAAACACGCTTTATGTGTTCATCTCCGTTAAGAACCTCTCCACACAACTTGCAATCTTTCCACTTTTAAACCCGCACATGACGCGCATCAACTGGCCGACGTTCCCATGTTGACCAGTAAAGTTCAGCTCATACACTGCCTGAGCCGCCGTCGAACGGAGGCTGTCCAAGACCATGCCTCCCTCTTCCACCCAAGTCTACACCACGCCGATGCTGAGACCCACCAGGGTGGATTCTTCCAATCCTATAGTCGCAGTTCTTATTGCATATTTTGCCCCACTATTCGCCCTTTGGGGAGGGGGGGGGTGACGCCGAATAGTCTTCCCTGCGAAACATAAAGAAATATGGAGAGTGGTTGACCGGTTCCTGAATGCACGTAGAGACATTGTGCAGAACTCATTTCAGTGAGCGCAGTCGCAACGAAATTCTGGCGAAGCGAAGTGGAATAGCGATTCTCTCAGGACACCTCAGTGTGAAAACACTGAAAAATATGACTGCCGCTACTAGACTTTCAAACGTGATATGGAAAGGAGAACCCTGAAACTTAATATTATTGCCCACGAATATCGAGCCATGCAGGAGAACCGATCTCAGTGCAATACTTGATTAATATTTATTCTTCACGAATTTAAGGAAAAAATGTTCGACCAACAGAGCTTATGGCTCACGAAAAGCAATGTGTTGTGCAATATATACGCCTCATAACCTTGCTATAATAATGTAGTCTAATGAATATATTGTAGTACTATACGCATACCAACCCCGCGATATTGGTGTGTTTAAAATAATAAAAGTAAACATTAATGTATCCATGATAAACCGTTGCTCCCTCAAAACGAGTTTAAATTGATTTAGCACAAACTTTGCTCATCTACTCTAACATGACCTGACCTGACCTGACCTGACCTAACCGAACCGAAGATACACGTGCCTAACCTATCCTAACCTAATCTGACCTGGTATAACTGGATCAGATCTGGCTTGATTTGATCTTACCTATCCTACTTTTGCCTAAGTTAATTTACATTCGATCAATAACACAGATGTATTTTCCTGCATGTAGCATGTATTTATTCATATATCAAATCATTCCCAAGGCAGCCGGGCTGAGGTGACAGCATATGTGCCTCTGTATGACTTTCAACCGATGAAGTTGACTCAAAAGCAAACCCGGCGATCGATCGATGATTTTGGAGCCGCATGAGACGGCCGAAGATGTTTTTTTTTAGCAGTGATTCGGCGCAGCCTAACACGCGCACGTTCGGGGGCAGATATCTGCCCACTGCGGTTTTTCGTAATTTGCCACCATACTAATCGGGTTAGCAAGGTCAACCCTTCACATGGCTGCTCATTAGTCTTTTCCGCATATCCTCGTGCATTTTTAACCCTGGGTCATCTCAGGTCAGATCACCAGGTCAGGCGAAGTAACCCAACGTCCCGAGGAGTTCTAGGTGGCATAACTTCCACAATAATTGAACGGTTGATTTCAAACTTATAACACGTCATTATCTCATCAGGGACCATAATATATCTCGTTTTTTATAGCATTGACCTGAGGTCAGGTCGCGGCCATGGCTTCCCCATTATAGGGCATAATAAACATTTGTATATGATGTAAAATATACAAATGTTTCCTGGTTACACATTTACACTCGGAATGACCTCACAACGGTTGTGGCGTGTAGTTGGAAGCTATGCTCAATTTTACCGCTGACATTTTTGCTCAGTGACCTCACCAAGGCCGTCTGAGGTCACCTGAGATCACTAACACATTTTTGCGCATTATATCGCACCGCATTGAGCTAGGAGGCTGAAATTGCCGTAAGTGTGCTTGTATCGCCAAGACGTGTCAATTGATACATTACATGCCCTCTCTAGGCTATTCATGACCTTGACCTGATGTCATAGTTTCGGTTGACCTGACCTTAAATCGCACCGCCTATTGTCGATAGCACATTTCAAGGACTGTCGAATAGCGTTCGCCCTTTCTTTTTATCTGTTACAGGTCCTGAGATATGTGTCAATATCTGAGAGCCCATCCGATCTGGTCAAATTTGACCTATGATGACTCAGTGACCTGAATATTGACCCGAGCGGAAAAAAATGGCCGAGACACTTTCGATAGAGCCTGTCACCAGCTATCCAACGCCGTTTTCCGTTTGTCGCTAGCTAGCATAGTTCTAAAGATCTTAGGGGCAGGCATCTGCCCCCCGGACATGCGAAGTTAGCGCGGACCGCCGGACGTGCGAGTGTTAAATGTGGGCATATTATTTTTGATGCGGAAAATCTGAAGATAGTGTGGCATCACAATGTTTGACGCTAGGCGTGCGTACTGCTTCCTAGCAGAAAATTGTGTCTGAAAGCAGCGTAAGGAGTGAGAATCGCCGACGGCCAATGGGGAAACATGTAGCAAATGCATAAATCCGAGCGTCCATAGCATTCTTATCTCGCACCGAACATATTGATTATTCATTTAATCGCGTGGTAAGCCGAAGCCTTCAATCGATGTGAAATATCAGAATAGTGGAGCAATCGGATTATTTACAGAGTTTTTTGTGGGGGGGGGATGAGGGATACAAGAAGGTAATCTAATCATATGTTGTAGAAATACTTTTCAAATTATTTCGGTCTCTGCCTATATAAATCTTGCTTTCCTCATGAAGACAATATAGTCGCAGCGTCAGTAAATATCTTTGAATTTCGATCTGATGGGATTTGTCACCCATTATATTTATGGTTTCGCTTATATCATTCAACTAATTTCACCTATATAGCAAGCGGTTGCACGCCGTCTGATGCTTGGCAGTTCTTCAGTTCTACATTTATTTAGTGAATTAGAGACATTTGATCAGAGTGGAAAGGAAAGTCAACAAAGAAGGTACAAGCTATGAACTTACGCAGTATTTCATTGGCGGCTGCGGCTAAAACCCCTATCTCGTGCAGTGAAGACGATGTGTTCACTCCATCACGTACTAAACCGAAAATACTATTCTTTGCGGTACAGCGGATGATGTGTAACGTCCTATAACGCTTAATGTATATTAACCCCTGCAATGATGAACAGCGTGAGGTTACTTTGGAACACCTCAGACTTTTTCCTCTCAATATGCGTTTCAGTTGTCATTCTTTTCGTCCCGCGAACCGCAATGATTAGCCGTAGATTAAATTGGTTTTTGTCTCGCGCTGGTATTTTCTTCACGCCTCGACTTCGCAGTTATAAGCTGTCAATTTCATAGTGCTCGATTGCAAAATTACATGAGACCACGAGTTGACAAACAAATTCAATAAATCATCGGGTAATAGCAGGTTCGAATTTTTTCATCTTGTGGGTGATTGGTGATTTTATATCGCACTGCATAAAAAGTAATGATCAGTTTTCCCATACATGATTATTGAGGTTTGTTTTATCTTGTATCTGCAGCCCTGAATGTGGAAGACGTGTTCACTCGCAATACGTCTTGCACAGGTACTAAATTAGAGGTGGTTTAGTAAATTTTAGCATTTCGCCTATGTCGT